>VWZS01009115.1:1207544-1332549 GCA_013397075.1 Rhabdornis inornatus
GCCGGGCGGGCCCGCCGCTCCGCCCACGGGGGCGAGTCGGCACCTGCTGCCGGCCCGCACCGCACCGCCCCGCACCGCACCGTACAGCCGCTGCCCTCCCTCCCCACGGGCGGGCACCGCAGGGCCGTGCGGCGGCCGCGCTTCCCCTGGGGCAGGAGCGCGCTCCCGCAGCGCCGGGCGGGCGCCGCAGGTCAGTGTCGCCTCCCGTACCTNGCCCGTCCCCCGGGGAAGAGGGGTCCCCGCGCAGACCGGGCGGGGAGGCGGCGTGCCCGGCTGCCAACCCGCCCTCGCCCTCTTCCCCCCGCAGGAGCCCGAGATGGCGGACAGCGCCGCGGCCACCGCCGCTCCTCGGCCCGGCGTGAAGGGCTCGGCGGGGCCCTGGTGGAAATCGCTGACCAGCAAGAAGAAGCACAAGGAAGCGGCGGTAGCCCCGCCGCACCCCGTCTCCAGCGAGACCCCCGCCGACACCCCCAGTTCCGACGGCCGGGAGGAGCAGACCCCTCCCTTCGGCAGCGCCGACGCCGCGGGCAGCGGGGTCGGCAACCGGCGGAGCCTCCGCGTGTCCCACTCGGGCCGTTTCAAGGAGCGGCGGAAGGTGCGCACCTCGCTGCTGGCCGACAGCCCCGAGGTCTTCGACGGCGGCGGCGCGCCGGGACATGCCGGCCAAGGGGCCGAGTAGCCCATTGCCGAGGAGCTGCCACTGGATGCGTGGCCGGAGAACTGGCGGGACTGGCAGCCGCAGTCAGTGGCTGCCCCACAGCTGGGCTTGGACCCACGGGTGGCGTGTACGCAGCGGCTCCCGAACCCTGGCCGGACACTGCGGCGAGCCCGGCACCGCTGCCAGGCGAGGCGTGCTGTGTTACCTGAACACCGCCAATACCAAACCCGCGGATGACGGGACGATGTGATTGTCTTTTTTAAAAACCGCAAATAAACACCCCACTCCCTGTACTGTGGTGAGCGGACTGAAAGGTGCTATCCCAAAGCCGATGGCGGGGTCTCTGAACCTTCCCGCAGCCCTTGCCGGGAGCCAACGCGCTGACTCTGAGGCCTGTGACCCAGCTCCTTCTGGCTCTCAAGCCGAGGAGATGCTTTGCTGCTTTCACCTCACGAGCTGTCTTATCCGAGGAGGGGGGGAACAAAGTGCTCTTATCTAATTTCAGGGCCGAGGACCTCCGGCGGTGCCGAGAGCGCGCCTGTCCTGCTGTTATCCACGAACACATCCTCCGTCCCCCACGGGGTCAAAAGAGAGGTATTGTGAGGGGCAGGTCTTGTTTTCGCCCATGTCCCATATCACATCACATTTACGTGTGGAAAAGGCAGGGCCATGCTGGAATTCTCCCTCTTCTTACTGTGTAATACTAAGCAGGTGTTTGAGAGTCTGGTCCCTCATGGCTCTGTTACAGAGGGAGGCCCATGCTGTCTAGCAATTCGCACTATTTACCCAGGATTTTTGCATAATCGGTGTTAACTGGGATAATGAAGGTCCAATGAAGAAATTGTGGGATAAGATGTAAACATTCTTCTGGGAGATGAGACCAAACCTGGAGAGCACAAGCAGAGTTGCAGTTCTGGTGTGGAAATAGGCTTGGGCACCACTGGAAGTGTTTACTGTGTCTGAGGCTTCTGAAGCAAGGTTAAGTGTCCCAGGATTTCTTCTGATGGTGAGATAATGTGCTTTCACTCAAGTGAAAAATCTGCTCCCTCTAAGAGCTCTTGGGTTTTTGGACAAATAATATAAGCCAGATTTGTACTGGTGTTGTGCCTTACAGAGCAAAATCAGCTAAAAATACTTGGCAATTACCCATTTCTTGATAGTAGGTGGTGTAGCAACAATGGACTTATTTATTTTAAATGCATTTGCAATATACTTTATATTGTTAAAATGGTTTTAGACTTTTTCTGAATATGAGATACTACGTAGTGGCAGGCACAGAAAATTATTTCCTAACAGTCAAGTATTATGCAGTTATGATTTTATTTGGTTGTAACTAATCATTTGAGGTCAATTAAAAATAAAAAGTGACTGGAAAGGAAATAAGAACTGAGTTCCAGTTGAAAATATGGATTAAACCAGCCACGGATAATCACTGAAATGTTGCACTAGATGCTGGGCAAGTGCCCCGTGGTTCAATGTGCACAATAATATGTAATGAACCTTGAAAGCTCCTGTGCAATAAACTCAGACAACGTAGCTGCTGAGGTGCTCACTGGTCATTCACTCCTTCAGACTCTGGAACCTAAGGACAAAGGGAACTGTATCATCAAATTTATTTCCATGAAAGTTGTTTTTTTTTCTTTTTCTTCTTTTTTTTTTTCTTTTTTTTTTGCCCCCACCCACTGTGTAGATACATGCTTTTTAAATTTAATTTAGCAAGACTACAAGGTACGGGATTTGGACTGCCTTTTTATGTTTCTAACTCCATGCCGACCAAGCAAAGATCTAGGGTGGGGTGAGGGGAGCTCTTTAAGCTTTCTCCTCAGAGCTGCTTTTCTTATGGGAGGTCTCTTCAGTCACGGGACATCTGAAATCCTTCTCTTGAGAAGAAGCAATCAGAGCAAACCTAGTCTTGGAAAAAGAGGGGTGAGAGAGAAGGGGAAAAGTTTAAAAGCTGGAAACAGAGAGGTGGATGAAGAAGAACCATATTCCAGCTACAGTTAACTCATGATGGGAGTAGGGGGGAAGGAGGCAGAAAGGGGTGGCTTTGCTGCCAGGGTTGTCATACTACCTTTGGAGGGCAAACTGCTCGTGTTTATTACAGGCAGAAATAGTCTGCCTCTGTTTATGTATGCTAAGGTCCAAAGAAATGTTTTTGTATGTGTGTGTGCCCAAAATGGAAGAACAAGTAAGCAGAAATTGCACTGATGCACTTCTTAACTCCTGCATCTGGTTTGGTGTGAGTACTGTGAGAGTCAGATCCTCAGAACTAGCCAGAGGCTGGAGCGTGAATGCACACTAGTGTTTTATATATCTCATGAGGATGCTTTTCTGCATTTTTAATCATTAAACTGTTGTGAAAATACAGTTTTGTCCTCCCTTCTGTACCTCAAAGCTGCCTTGTTCTACAGTGAACCTCTGTTTGCTCTTTGGAAATGCCTCAGGTTTGTCTAATGCAAGTCTTTTCCTAGGCACAAGATATGTCCAGTTTGGGTTTTATTTGAGAAGTCTGGTGTGCTGTTCAGATGGCTGCTGCTAAGATTCAATATCAACACTGGCTAATATGTGACTAAATATTAGCCATGTCTTAATCCTTGCCTATGATACTTTCACCTTGGAAATTTGGTCAGAATACGAAGTCAGTAAAAACACGTAAAATACTTCACAGTGCTCCTCCATCTTTATCCTGACCTTGAGCTGTGGGAAGGAGACGTAATTCTATCTTCCTGCTCAGCCAAATCCTTGCTTCAATGAATATGATAGCAGCCACTGAAAAACTAGATCCATGAGAAAATGGGCTGGCTGCCTCGTCTCACTTTCCCTGCCCTCTGTGCACAGCAATACCTGCAGCTTAGTGCTCACCCATGTACCTGGGAGGGAGAAGGCCTGTTGGCCATAAGCAGTTGCACAGAAATAGCCCTCTTGTTTCTCAGCCAGAGCACCAGATAAAGCTTAAGTAAACTGTACAGAAGTAAATTAATTAAGTTGATACACAAAAAAACCCTGGCATTTTACGGAGCACCTGAATTACTGTTTTTAACCCTTGAAGTGGAAATAATTTCTTAGGTAATGGACAATACTTGCTCTGTTTTAACAATAGTGCATTTCTGGGCATTGGATTATTAAAAGGCAGTTTGCACTCTTAGTTTGGGTATTTTTCTCATCTTCTTTATGAAGATCATGGATCAGAAAGTAAGTTGAGGAAATAGGGTGACTGAGAAAGTACTTGCTGTATATATTTAGAAGTAAACAGTGGCATATTAACAAAATAAATGGAAATAAGCAGATGAGGTGAGCCTCAGCTATGTCAGCTATAGTGCAATTTTCTTAATATTATCCCAGATACTAAGGATTGCTGGTTTGGGGCAAAAAAAAAAATATTTAGCAAATAGAATGAACTTTTCAAATAAACTTGCAAAGTATATGCTTGCTTATTCCTACTCTTGCCAAAACTAAAAATAAATCTCTGAGTGGTTGCCTGGTGAATCATTCCCTGCTATTGTAGGTTGGTCAGTCTGGACCTCAACAAAGATTATAGGGAGCACCTGCAGAAAATGATCCTAAATTGGAAACACTGGAATAAATGTCTTGAAAGCCTTAAGACTTCTAACCTCAGATGTTATGTCAGGTTATGACTTAAACTGAACTGGAAGAATGGAGAGGGGACCTTACTGTTTGGAGGAAGAGAGGAGTCTTCACTGTTTGGAGGGTTGGTGTGGTTTTTTTTAGAGGGGGGAAGAGGTTGTAGGTTTTTTCATTTGGTTTGGTTTTGATTTTTTGATTTTGTTTTTTTTTTTTCCTTTGGGTTTTGTGGGGGTTTTTATGGTGGTGGTGGTGGTGTATATTTTGCTTTGTTGTTTTTTAGTTCTCTCTTCACTCTAGTGGCACCAGCGAATATATAATTTTATATTTAAAATATCGAGTCTCTTGTCCCTGAGCAAGATAGCCTCATATGAAGGTTAAAATCTGAAGGACAGAATTCCTGGCCTTGGCTTGGACAGTGCAGCTGGATGCTATTCCTTGAAGTCCATGTTTAATTTGGCTCATTTAAACAGCTGATATCAGAAGACAAGCTGTTTCAAATGCAGGCACAAACTGGAAACTCCTTTTTGCTGCCTCTTGGGATTCTATCTGGTAGGACCAAACAAAGAAACCCAAACCTGGCATTTTCTAACATGTCTTTTAAAAGCTGGGGCAAAAGAGGGTTGGTTATAGAATGATATTTGAGACCATATAATTATACTATTTTGAAAAGCAAAACTTTCCCCTTCATCTCTAATTTATTGCAAATAAGATGAGAAACCTGCTGGCTCTAATTTTTCATTTCAGAATACAACAAAAGAGAGAAAGTTGCTCAATTTCATAGACGCCAGAAGTACTAGTTTATCAGTTTTATCCTTAATGACACATCTGAAATTCACAATAGCTCTAAGAAACTGTATTTGAATATAGTATTTAACTGAAGCATATTGATTAACAGCTGCAATTTATGAATTTGATTTACTGCCCATTTTATCTAGATAAAGCAATATAACATCAGATAATAGGTGTTTTGAGGATAGCAAGTGGCTTTCCATGATAGCTGTAAGGCACAATTTTAAAAAAATATCTACCCTGGTGAGTAATCCTCATGAGATCTAAACATCATGTTTCTTGTGAGTAAAATGAGATAGAATGGCTCTTTTCAGAGTATTAGTTACCAGACTACCAGATGTTTTTTGATGTGGGAAATAAGCTTGATTCTCAGACACAAGCCTGTGCGTGCTGTGAATCTCCTGCTGCCTGCTTGCAATGTCTCAGGTCTTTCCCCTCATCAAAAGTTATTGTTCATTGTGGTAGCTCCTTTTACGTAAGGAGGTAAAGAGAATTACTCTCCCCATTACTGAAAGTGAGAACCATACCTTTGTATGCCTGTTGAAATGAAATATTAGAGGTAGTGTGCACTTGAACTTTGGTGACTCACCTTTTTTTTCCCACTGCTGACTTAAGTTCATTTTGCTTTCCGGGTCTTTGTTTTATCCTCAGTCTGTAAATGTTTGAGCAGATAAACCATCCACTGATCTCTCAAGAGCTTCTCAGTGACAGAGGAGTGGGCAGCACTTCAGTGTCCAAGGGAAAAGGAAAAGTTAAAATAGACCTGTTTCTGGACTCTTTCCTGCTGAATTTTATGAACAGGAGCAGAACTGAGCCTTAGTCTTGATTCTGGAACTATGACTACCTGGGAGACAGAAGGAGCCTCCTAGTCTGTGCATTCTTGGTTGTGTTTATCTTGGCATGCGCTTTCAGTGACGAGTTTCCAAAAAAAAGAATTGGTTCACATCATTGGGTTAAACATCACTGTTTAACACCATTGGGTTCAGGACTAGGAGCATGGTGTAAACTTCAAAGAGAAATCCTGCCAACAGAACTTCTTAAAAATGCTGTAGCTCAAACCTCTGTAAGATGGGGAGGAAGAGGAGAAAAAACATATTCTCTGACTTCTCCTTGTGTTCTTTTCTTGTTACACCAGCGCTATAGTAATCTCCTTTCTAGACCCCAAAGCAGCTAGAGAAGCAGAATTTATGAAATAGGCAGATGTCAGAATATACAAGGACAGCATTTTACACTGGCATACATTTAAGGAAGAGACAAGCCCATGGCTAGATACTGCACTGAGCATTTAGAGGTAGTTTTATTCTTCCTGCAAGGATGGCGAGTTATGGTTTGTTCCTGGCTCAATTCTCCACTGGCTAACAATAGATAGGAAAATGCCTCTAGGTAATATATTAGCTATCACAGGTGTTAATTAACATCTGCTGAATTGCCTCTGAAATGGCAAAGGGTGGGAAAGCGAAGAATCACATCAGAACAGCAGACATTGCTGAGCATGATTGAAATCACCTAATTTTTAGAAAGTTAAGGCTCCATTTGAAATGATAAGTTGAAGCACTTAAAATATTACCTGTTTTTGTTAATGATAGCTATTTTTTCTTAATCCATATATTTTTATTTTTCTGCTGTAATAGTTTACCATACAGATACCTTTTTAATGAGTATTCTTACACACCATGTATTACCTCTCTAGTTTTATTGATTGCTTTTTCACTTTTTTTTTCTGCTGAAACAAGAATTTGGCTGAGCTTGTCACCTGCAAAAGGTTTCCACAAAATTAGAAGACAAACCTATGACTTATGCATAAACCTAAACTCAAATTCGTAACCTTGCAGTTGTGGAGTGCTCTGGAGAAATGAGCTCACCTGAAGACTTATCCTTTCATCTTCCTGAAAAAAGGCATGTATCATCCCTACTTTAAAGAAAGGAAATGCAGGAAATAGGGCTAAAGTAAAGCTTCTACATGTGTGAACGTAATTATGCATCTAGTCTGAGAGCAGAAGTTAGACTATGCCAAAAGTACCTAAGAAAACCAAGGTGTAAAAAGTGGAGGCAAGAGTGTCAAATGGACTTTCTCAAGTTTCAGATCTCTGAGGAGAACCTTTGGGTGTGTGGGAGTTTTAACATGACTTAAACTTAACACATCACTGCACAGTGAGTTCTAGTTGAAGCTGAGACTTCAACTAGAAGCAGAGATGGGCAGAAGTGGAATTGCGTCTGTGGTACTGGCATCCCAATGTGTATGTACACTAGTGTGATTGTGTGGGAATGTGTCTCCCCTTGGGCAGCTGCAGATTTCCAGTGTGGTCAAAGAGTCACATTGACAAAAGCATTGAGGTGTCTGATTCCATTCATTTCAATGGTGCCATAGTACCCTTGTGGCTCTAATCTTCAGTAAAACCTTATAAAAAAGGGAGTGTAGTTACAAAAAATTGTCGAAATTGTACTAAGATGAGAGGGTAAAAAAGGAGAATTTCTGGTTTATTTACCAATGCAAATAGAGTTAAT
This sequence comes from Rhabdornis inornatus, assembly GCA_013397075.1. Classification (NCBI taxonomy): domain Eukaryota; kingdom Metazoa; phylum Chordata; class Aves; order Passeriformes; family Rhabdornithidae; genus Rhabdornis; species Rhabdornis inornatus. The sequence continues at coordinate 1,215,082 of VWZS01009115.1, forward strand.
GCAAAAGAGCTGCCTAATAACACATGTATTTTTTATTCTGTCTTTTCAGCTGTTTGTGCTGAAGCACTGTAGCTGCTCTCTCCCCTCCTCGCTGGCATATCCTTGCTTTCCAGCTGCCATTTGATCTTTTCCAGTCAACTTGAAATTATTCCTTACAGAACTTCAGCCCCGTGTAGCATTTCGGCAGGGCTATTGTTCTTTTGTCCACTGCCTGTAGATCAGCTTTTACTCTAAACAGCTTCTTTATAAAGCCCAATGGAGCCTTCTCTCGTGCTTTTGTTTGCATTGAGAACAAGACTAAAGGTTGAAGAGGGTTAAAAGTCCTGAGGTGTGTGGAGCTCCCCCATCCCTCCCGGTGTTTCAGTCTTAGTTACTGCTTTGGCATTTACCTGTTTTGCTTTGCCAGCCAGGATGGGACACACCCTCACACAGCACAATACAAACACATTTAATTAAGAGCTATTCAAGCTCTTTTTTTAAAATATTTGCTTCAACAAATGCCCATGTCAAGCAGCAGTCATACGACTCCTTTCAAAACCCTTTAAACCAGAGTAGAAACCAGCAGCACAATTTTAACTTGTTTTTGGATCTGAACCATCGCTGTTAAGGTTGTCAGGGCTTGTTCCCAAGGCTGGGGAAAGGTCAGTTGCCAAGGTTTTGCTGGTCCTTTATGGCATTTGTGTGCTGTATAACAGTTTCTGCAAGTGATAGCAAAAAGTGCCTGCTATTAGGAAAGAGGCAAAAATGGCAACACAAATTTGGCTTCTTGAGAGTGGCAACTTCTGCATGCAAATGCCCAGTGAGCACTAGCAAGTGGGATATTTTCAGGATGTACACCCAGCTTCCAGAGTGTGTGAAGGATTTGCTTTTAGACATGGACCTGGGCAAATCAGCATGCAGGAAACATTTTGAAAATGTTGTCCTTCCTGTCTTGCTTGGGAATTGGGGCATCCCTGCACACCTCGCGTGACTCCTCAGTGGCGCTGGGCCTGAAGAGGCTGAGTGTACCCCATGTCTACTGGAGCACCTTGGCAGTTCCTAGAGAGGAAAGAGAACTTGCTCAACCAACAAAATCGGAAGTAAAAGCTACTACCTGAAGTGTTAATGCCACAGGGATCCTGGAGAAGTCACTCTCCATCTTTGCCAAATCGAACTACTTGTGGGAGCTGTGTTTCTGCTGCCTATTGCTGTGACAGCTTTACCATCTGCTTTCATCTGCCTTTAAGTAGCATGGCAATATCACTTGGAAGTGTTTGACAGATTTGAGAAGGTTGTGGGTCACTGAAGGCTTGACTAAGGAGAGAACTTGGAGAAAAGTCATTTTTAGGTGATGAAACATAGCTAGATTTATGGGGAAGGATTCCCTTATCTAAGGCCTGTATCTCTTGATGAACACAACCATTAAATTCTTGTGAATATGAGTGGCAGGATCTTATCTGAAGATGCAGCTGACTATGGGGGATGGATCTAGTGGCCTTACACTCTGGTAGGAAGTGGTGTGTGCTCTGAAGGACTTTAAACCTGACGCTCTTCATCTTTTCCAATGGATGAAATCCCAACATGTAGAAAATATGCAGACTTTTCACTCATGTAATTGGTTTTTAAGACAGGCACGTTGGCAGTCCTCTTTTTATGCTTATGGCAATGTATCACCCATGTGTCATTTTAATCAGTCTTCCTTACAGCTGCTCTGTTAGCTTGTGCTGTTAATCTTCACCCTGAACCTGCCCAGAGGCTATTAAAAATATGCCTGAAGATGAAGATGCCTTGTGGTATCAGGTAGTTAGAGAAACCTGCCCATCCAATAGACTGGGAAGATTTATGGCCTCAGGTATCTCTCATGACAGAGGTAGGTCTGCATCCCCTCAGACATGAGGGAAACATAATTGAGGGAGCCACCTTCCTTGTAAGTGCTTTAAATGTCGGGTTAGGTATCTTAGTGCTGTTGATGGGGCTCAAAAACTATTAGGCAGATTCCAGTACAAAGACAGGGTTATAAACCCCCCAATGGGAATTTCTCAGACAGTCAGTGTTGATGTCTTGTCAGAAGTGGGAGAGCATAGCAGAAGAGTTATCCCATGTTCATCTTGTTCAGGAGATGAGAAGGGAATATTTGCCATCAATTACTGTCAGAGGTGCTGGATTAGATGGATGTTCGGTCTGACCTGGTAAAAACCTGTATCTTGTTAAAGAAAAAATGAAAATAAGCTCTGTGTCTTTGTGGAAGGAATGATGCTGGCATGTGAGCTCAAGAGGCAGTCCCAGGCTCTGGAGGTGGCCTTGGTGAAAGCATGATCCAGAAGAAAGTTAGGACACGAAGTACTCATGACTGCCCTTAGAACTTTCACCTGAATCCAGCACCTAAGCTTTCAGTTTGGAGTGGAGTCCAAAACTGAAATTCCTTAGGGAACATGGCTTTGCTATCACACCAGAAGTAATTTGCGCCAGAGCAATGACCTTTTACAAAATACTACAGTAAAGGTGCATTTGCCAGTGCTGGTTTCTTTCTGGTTCAAACCTAACAGGTATCTTTTGCAACTGCTACAATGACTTTGCCATATTTTATCTAATTGTGGCTATACTTTTTCACATCATGTACTTGTTCACAGGCAGATAGTATTTCCTAAATGCTTTTGAATTGCTCTGCATGGGAGCTGCATGAACAGAAAGGATGGCTTTCTGATCCTAGGGGGGGAGAGCTCCTGGCAGGAGCTCCTGTGCCTGCACTAGAACATGAAGTATCTTTAAAATGCTTTGTCATGTCCAACATTTTAAAAAAACCAAACCAAGCGAACAATAAACACAAAAGATGGCTCCAGGCATACGCAGAGTGAAGTGGCATGCAGGTGTTTATGGCAATTAAATTGTCCAATGTTCAAACAATAAAATATTCAGAATTACACAGTAATAGACAATGTCCTTCCTGCTGCAGGGAGGGGCTGATGTGAAAGGCTTTTCACCCACATCCTTTGGGAGATTTCATCTCCTTCCCAATGGAGACACCCAGATCTGTCATCTCCAGCGTTCCCTTTGCAGTAGAAGATAGCTTTTACACTCATGTACTCTTTCTGATGACTCCAGATTTTAAACTTATATTCCAATGGAAGTATTTTTAAAATCAGTTATGTTGTAACCTTAAGATTATCTAGAGTGCACCCTGGTAAAAGTTTAACCTGTGAGAAGAGTGAGAATTTTACCTGTACAATTCCAGCCATGTGAAGCTGACCCTTTCATGTGTACATAGAATTGTTTAACTCAATTACACTTAAATTGATCATTTCCTGAGTTGGCACATAGTAGCTTCTTATAGTTCATGTTCAAAGTTTATGGGTTTAGGTCTTAGTTGTTAGAGCATGGTAACAATAATGCCAAAGTTGTGAATTCAACCCCCTGTGGGCCATGCACTTAAGTGCTGAACTTGATCCTTGTGGATCCCTTCCAACTGAGAATGTTCTGTGATTATGTGGGATTCCTCAGCAATAGCCTCAGTCTCACAGAGACTGGCTGTCTTTTTACACCACTGTAGTAAGCCCAAGAAAAAAAATTGCTAAAAATGCTTCTTTCGTCATAGGTACTTCACAATTTGTTTAGAAAACAAACAAAAAAAAAAATCCAAAGTTTTTTTAAGGAACTCCAAGTTCCTCTGCAGTAGGGGCTATTGTAAATCACATCACTAAGTTGAGGCAAGGAAATCAGACAACTGATTAATAACTTGTAGTAACTAATTAGGAACAATTTTAGTAACTACTGAGATTTTAAGCTGTAGGAATTGTGGATCCCAGATTCAATCTGCTGCTTACAAATTCTTTTTTCTCACCCTCCTATGAGTTTGAAAATGTGCAGTTTACAAGCTTTGGTTGTTGGGCACTGACAATAACTGCTGCTATTGATTCTGGTTCTCTGTCAGGAGTGATCCTGTTTGGAGGATTTAAGCTTTCCGTAACACTTAAACCTTTTGCTCTTTGATGCGTCAGTCTTCACACTCACTCTGCCCTCCCAGGTCTCAAGAGGCGTGCTGAAATTGCAGACTGGTACGTCAAGGGAAAACACAACCAGGATATTCCAAGAGGTTTTAATCAGGCTTTTAATTATGTTAAACATAAATATCCTAAAGCTTTCTACATTAGCAACGATGGTATAAATGTTAATTTTCATGTTTGCAGGCCTTGTCTTGACAGTGACAACCCAGCTATGCACACAACTTTCACAGATTTTCTACAGCTGTCTGCTATCCACAACTAATAACACACTGTAGGATTAGCTAATTTGGCTTAAATTTAAGAGTACTGTGTATAACTAAATCAGAAGTAAGTCAGGTCTATAATTTTATTAGATTGCTTGGAGAGGAAGACTTAATCTGATATTCTTAATACTTGTGTAAAAGTATGTCTGGGTGCTTAAGGCATTACAAGAGATGACTAGTTCGCTCTTGCCAGAAGTGGTGGAGAGCCTTAAAAAATAGCACATAAGCCTCTCACCAGTTCCATGTATTTACATGGCTTTGTCTTGGACCTGAAGCAGTCTCAGTGGGCACCAAAATAGTTTTTAGTCTCTCTCTGTCACCTTCCCTAGTAGCTCCATTCGCAAGGTGGGCTTGCTGCTGTCCTCTGTTCAGCTGCTATGGCATGGGTGAAAGATCCTTGACTCTGTATTCTCTATGTAAGGCTTTTTAATTTTCCATTTGCATGTGCTGAGTAGCTCTGCTTTTTGCTGGCTTAGAAAAGTTGATCAAGGGATGTTTCCCACCCTGCATTTGTGCACACTGCCAGTTCCACAGAAGGGATGGCACAAGACCCATAAGCCATTGACAATATGCTCCTGAAAATGCCCAAGAAGGCACCTGGAGGTGGGAGACAGAAATCTGCAGGTCAAAATCTGTCTCTCCCCAGCCAGAGCATGGGGAATACGGTTCATTAGTCGTGATTTTGCCATGAGTGCTACAAATGCTGTTGGTTTGAACTGTAAATTGTGCCAGACCTGGAAGGTTGAAGGAGCAGGAAGACCAGCAGCTGAGGAGCAGGACATCATGTGCTGTGTGTTGGTCACAAATGTAGCAGGGTAATCAGCCAGAAAGGAACAAGGCGTGACAGTGTACTGTCTTCAGAAGTGACATCCGTCATGAAACAGGTTTGGATGTAAATATTTATGCATGTTGTGTGCTCTTCGATGGGAAAGCAGTATGGTATGCTTTGGAATGGTAAGAAAAACAGCCCAATAACAAACTGGGGGCAGGGTTGACATTCATTCTGTCTTTTATTGTTATTTTCATTATGAGCATGACACAATGCCTATTAACAAATCTTTATTGGCATTTTAAGTAGTAATGTACTAAAGCTAAGCCTGATCCATGGCTGGTGGATGAAAGGACATTCAATTTCCCAATTGAGAAAAGCTGCTAAGGAGAGAAAAGCTTTCCTATTATACTGGTGATATCTGATACACAGTGGAGTATAGCAACAGTCCCTGCTGGCCTCAGAGACAAGAGAACTATTATGAGTTTTTTCTGCTTTTATTGTGCAAGATTTATATGCAGAGGCATCTTGATTTCCTGCCACTTTGGAAAACAAGTAATTACTGGTAGATACAAGGAGAGCTTTACTGGACCATAGGACTATATGGCTAAAGCAATGTTTTAACTTCAGTGTGCAGCAATCACCATATGTATTTTAAAATTATACATATTTGACTGCAGCATCCAGAGCTGTTATGTATAAAGAAAGACATTTCTTTTCATTCTTATGTGTGAAGACTGAAGCTGTAAATATAAAAAAGACATGGATTTGAAAAGTTGTCTTCCACAACAATCAAAACTGAGTGGAACGATTCCCTTGTTACTTGGGCAATAAATTATTTAATTGAAAAAGGAAGAGTCCTCTCATGAATCAATAATATTATAAAAGACAAAACTTTTAAAGGGTAATAAACAGTCAAGTGCTGGAAGTGGCTCTCGGTGAAAAGGCAGTAGAGAGCAAGGTGACAAGACTACTGATTATTCAGTAAAGTCAGAGTTTAAACTACAGTCTCAAGAGTTGATAAATAGAATGACAGATAAAAGCCAAAGTCAGTACAGTAATAGGTCCAAGGAAAATAACCCTTGCAATGGTAAACTCTCCAGAAATTATTATTATGCAGTAAAGAGAAGTTGAAACTGTTGAGTTGGCTTTTTCAGAAAGAACACCAGTTCAGTACTCTGTGACAGTCCAGAAAGGTAAATCAAATGTTAAGATTTATCAGTAAAGGAAAAGAGAGCAAACATGAAATCTGCAAGTTCATCATGTGACCACAGTGTGACTGTCAAACGCAGTTCTGGTCATTATTTCAGTGAAAAGATGGTAGGACTAGAACAGGTGTATAGAAAGGTGAAGAGGCTGTCATAGGTTTGGAAAGATTTTTGCTTGAGATGAGATTAGACAGATTTGCTAATAGTAACATAACAGACATAACACACCTGTACAAAATCAAAAATAACAAAGAAAGGTGAGCAGAACGCCATTATTTTCTCTCTATGCAAAGGCTTGAGAAAGCTGGTTTAAAGCAGTTGGGAATTATTTTTCACAGCTAATGGATTAAGATGTGCAACTCCTCGCCACAGGGTGTTGTGGAGACAAAAAGTATAAGTTGAGGAAAGTGTTATGAATAAATTTGCAGATAAAAAAAGCCTCCAGAACTATTAAATACAAAGATATGGATTAAATCCCTCTCTCAGGTAGGCTCTAACTAGTCTGGTAGGGTCTGTCAGGATATACCAGAGGAAGTATAACTGTGCGTTTGCTTTATTCTTGCACTCTTTTCCTAAACATTTGCTACTGGCTGCCACAGAGCCCAGCTACCAGGCTGGATGGACCTTTGCTCGGATCCAGCGTGGCTGCACTTGGGCACCATAAATCTGTCTGTTTGAGAGGCAAATACTGAAATTAAGTTTGTACATCAGATAATGCTGGAAGATACATGCTCCCTTGTGAGTCCCATAAAAAGTATACAAGCCATCTATCATTCCCTTGTAAATACATGGCAGGGAGCTATTTTAAAGCACCATGATGGGCTTGTTATCTATGCTCTGTCAGACTACTGATACCAACTCAGTCCTGTTATATTGCCACAGATTATGTTATTTTCATAACACAGGTCATGGCAGAGTCTTGGCGCCAGAACTTATGATAGTTTAAGAGGTTATTTCTTTGTTATAGTCCAGTAGTTGCTTTGAGATCAGGGTCTTGCTACCAGTGGGTCTGGTTTAACAAATTCTTGTATAGGATCTTAAAAATTAGGATATGCCTAAACTTCAGGTCAGAGGTGCATTAGAGTTGACAGTTTTAGATTAATCTCTGAAAATAAATGAGATTTCAAAAAACTAAGAGTTTACCAAATATTACGAACCTCAATGAATTAAAACCCTAACCCTTGTGTTAGAGAGGGCTGAGAAAAGGATTTTTTCTGTGATTAGAGAGAGATCCAGACTAAAGAGTGATTTATCTTTGACAGAGATCTACCACATTTTCCCATTTATGTAGTAACATTCATTATATGAGGAATTCAAAGTGCTTTACAAAAGTGAGTTAGCTAATGGGTATGAAGCAGACAGACACTGGAGTGGCCTCATTTCTTAGAATGAGAAGACTTCTCTGAAGAAAATTTAAATGGTTTAAAAAATTTCCCCTGGCAAAAGGCACCAATAAAGTTATTTTTGTGAGGACAGCTTTCCATGTCTCTGCTGTGCAGTATAGTATTAGTATTATTGTATTTTCACACTATCTTTTTATGTTGCACTTTGAATTAAGGAAAGATTAAATACTTACTGAAGGAATAGCTGAGAGTCCAGTAATTCTTAAAAAAAACAAAAAAAAGCAACATCTTCCTGTAGCTGTGGTTGAATTCAACTGAACTTCACTTTCTATAATCCTGTTCCTGTTGGCAAACTTCACTTCTGCAACTGCATTTCCCATGAGCTCATTACTCACAACAATGCCACCCTCTGAAATCCTAAGCACTACCTTAGAAATCACTCCTTTCTCTGGCATATTCCCTGCAGGTTAAGTTCACATGCTTCCAATAGCAAAGGCATTGTTCACTGATCAACATACATTCCCTCTCTGAAAGGGGAGAGAGAGTACGGCATTTTGGGGAAGCTGGAAGTTGGCAATTCAGGTGAAGCAAAGCTGGTGTCTGCTATTGCCCTTTGCTATAGAAACGGATGTTCTGGTTCAGCTGGAGGATCAGTAACTGGAGATGTTTTAGCAAACAGGCTTTGGGGTTCAAGACAGTGAATTACTTCACATTAAACAAAAAAAGCAAAAAAAACCCAACAACAACAAAAAACCCAACAAAATAACTCCATGACCAAAGTTTCAGTGGAAGCCATCTGTGCCCCTGTGAAATGGCTTGTGAATGTAGACAGTGAATGCAGAAGAAAGGCAAGAAGGGAAAGCTGGAGGAGAGCATGGAGGTAAAACTGGTCCTGATGAGCCACGTAACTTCACTTGTCATCTGCTGAGTTCTGAAAAGTGGGTGGGAAATGTGGCCTCATGATAAATGGATGGGATATTTCCAAGAGAAATTAAAAGGTAAATTAAAACAATCCTGGAACTGCCAAGCTCTGAGCCGGTGGCCCTGGCTAAAATGCTAAATTCTGCCTCTCTGTTGGCAGTTCTTTTTCTCAGGAAAAACTGGGCTCCTCCTTGAAAATACTTTAAATTACTTTTCAAGCTGAGTACCAAACAACGAGTCACTGCTTCTTGCAACTAGTTAGTGATCAACTCATGCTCATGTATCTGTTTAAATGCCTTAGTGTTTCCTGTGGAATATTCTCCACAAAGTACCAAGATATGTTTCATTGTCTTCTATTTTAAATTAAGAACATTTCAATGAAGAAAGGCAACAGAAAGAAGGCTCTCTCAGAGATAGACAGAGCAAAGAGTGGAACTATTCCTCTTTAAAGTCCTTTTCCTTCCATGGTATGACTGCTGTATGCTCTCTGTAAAATTAAACATGGAATTACTCATGTAAGTAGACAAAATGTTTAGAAATTAGTCACATTATTTTCAAGGAGTTACAAACAGCACCCTTTAGGATTAAAAATCCTTTATTAAAAACAATGGACCACTTATCTTAAAACCTTTCACATAATCCGGAGGCCAAGCGATGTTTCACAACTGAGCTTTATAGAATTCTTATTTAATTTTTTAAATGTTAATATGTTTTAGACATCCAACTTCTGCTGTCATCAGTGGTTAAAAAGCGTGGAATTCCCCTAGCTGTTCTTGAAATATCTGTTCTAGGTTTCAGCTGACCTCAGATGAAGCAGCCTTCTGGTTTTAAGGAACTGAAGGAAGACAGGGAGGAGGTTAATCATCAGTTTAGAGGGAAATTGTCATTAGGCACCATGGGAATATAGCTGTTAGGAAGATTTGCTCTAGTATGGCACTTACCAGGAAGGTAGTGCAAAGACTGCATACAAATGACAGACTGTGGTAGCAGAACAACCAGGGCAGCGAGAATTGCTGCAGTCTGGATGAGCTGCATCACAGAAGCAGCTCCATGAAATGAAGAATGACAGTAATTTACCAAAGAGTCTATATCCTTAATGAGCATAAGATCCCTATAATTTTACTGACAAGGCATTTGATGTCCTGTTCTCCAGTTTATTGCAGAAACAGCAGGAAGTCTCTTTGAAAGCAAAATGTCAACAACAAAAAAAAACTGTAGAAAAGTAATGATTGTCTCATGTGTCCAGGCTTCTGTGTCCTTTTCTTCCTGAAGGTACATTCTGACCCCTATGACCAGGAATGCCATGCTGATACTTGAAGTCCCTTAAACACCCCAGCAACAATGCTATTAAACTGTTGCAGAGAAGGTATTGAATCAGGGGTAGTGTGGCCTGGGAAACAATGCTTCAAGTCTGTTCTGCACTGATGAGATTGCAGTTGGAGTATTCATCCAAGTTTGAATCCTTCAGGTGTTAAGAAATAGGGAGGGTAAGTAAAAAGAGTTTATGAGAGGTGCTTAATATGCATGAGCAGAAGCCTAGAAAGCATGATATATGAGGACAGACAAGAGAAATTAGAGGGTTTTAATCTAGAAAGGAAAAGAAAGAACAGGAAACATAGTAGTCTCGAAACACCTATAAAATTGCTGTAAGAAAGAATAATCTGCTTCCTGTGTCCTCGGTAGCTAATGCAAGGAGTAATAGGTCTTGACTTCAAAGTGGAAGCTTAGGCTCGACATTTGAAAAAGCAGAGGTTGGAAGGCTTGCCTTTGCTGTGCACAGCTTTAAGATAAGGGCCTCTCAGAAATATAACTAACATTGCCTTGGGGCAGGAGGCTGGAGCCAGGGATCTCTGAAGATTCCTTCCAGCCTTCCAAGCAGTTGGTTGTAAAGGGAGAAATAGTGTCTGTCTGTCTCTGATGACTGTTTTATGGACACAGGAGGAGCATTCCCACCAAGGAAAGAAATTTATATCAAGCTGATCATGCATAAAACATTTCTTTGGTCCTGGGAAACATGCTGGATAACTGCAATCCCCGTATGGACCTAGGATATTTTTGACACCAGCAAAGGCCATAACACCTTCATGATACCTGGCATGTACTATGGGAAGGTAGAGTAATATGAAGGAAAGCCTCTTATTGGGAATGATGTTGGGTCTTTCTCAGCAGTAAGATTTGTAAGGGGTTGTAAATGCCAGAACTCAGCCCTTTCCACAATGACTCTGAGGATTGCAGCCATCTGGCCTTGGAGAAGCTGAAGCCATAAATGACTTCTGCAAAGTGCGTGTTAAGAGGAACGACTGGTTCTGACGAAGAAGCAGGAGATAAAATCTCAGCAAGACTCAATGAGCACTGGTTTCCAGGGTCCAGAGCAAACCAATGTGGGAGGATTCTGAGTTTCTGTGTTTTACTCTCCCAGTGTTTCTCACATAAACATTTACCTTTTCTTGCCTGAACTGGAGCAACTCATTTCCTAACTAAGTAAAAATGTTGTTTAGATAGTTTGGTCTGCATCTAGAGAGCCCTAAAATAGGCATGAATCAACACCAGGGAATGTTTCAGCTCAGCCCCTTGCAGCAGTCCCTGGATGTTTCATCTAAACAGCGGGCAACACAGTGCCCACCCTGGAGATGCACAAATCCGAGGAGACAGCAAATATTCACATTCCCATCTGTCAGCAGCAAACACAGCCTCGGAGCAGCAAATCTGCCAACTTAGGTTAGTGATTTGCAATAAAAATTCAATTATTAAATAGCAGCAAAAGTCTTCGGCTGAGGAGTTTCAGAGCATGGAGCAAGAACTGGCATTTGCTGGCCACCCATTTGGTTCTGCAGGAGGTTCATCTGTTCATCTAATGTGGCTGGGCCTCCTTACAGCAAGATGAAGACAAGCTTTCACTGCTTCCTCATAAACAGATTTCACAGACTTCTGGTTTTTGTGGGAGATGGAGAGCAGGTTAAAATTGTCTGGGTAAACCTGTGCCAAAACTGTCAAGCAGGTGGGAGACTGCAGAAGAGTATGTCCCAGGAGCAGGAAGATGTAGGTGCAGATGGGTGCTCCTTAAGGAGCACAACCACTGTAAGGACAGCTTGCACCCTGCTGCCCTCACTGTTGCTGATCAGGAGTTTTTCCAGCTTCCCTCTAGAAAGAAGGATTTGGTCATGTTCTGGTGCTCACTGACCTTATAACCCTCCAGAGCTCGCTGAAAGGAGTTTGTACCCAGGTGGGAGTCAGTCTCTTCTCCCAGGCAATCAGTGATAGGACAAGAGGACACAGTCTTAAGCTGTGCTAGGGGACATTTAGGTTGAGTATTAGGAAAAAATTCTTCACAGAAAGGGTGATTAGATATTGGAATGGGTTGCCCAGGGAGGTGGTGGAGTCACTGTCCCTGGAGGTGTTTAAGGAAAGACTGGATGTGGCACTCAGTGCCATGGTTTAGTTGACATGACAAGGTGGTGTTGGTTCATGGGCTGAACCCAACTGTCTCAGAGGTCTTTTCCAGCCTAATTGGTTCTGTGATTCTCTGATTCTGAGATAAACATGTGCCTCCATCCTCCCTGCCCCTTTACAGGACAATGGAGATGGGACGATGGAGATGGGACTAGTCTTTCCCTTTCAAAGGTGTTTCGATTTCATTTTTAAATCCTGGATGAAGAAATTTCAAGGAGAAAAAATTGGTCCCTAAATACCTCGATTATAAAGTAGGGCCAGTAAGGTACAGAAACTGTTATGTGCAGAAATATTCACAGAAAAAAACTAGCTATTTTATTAGCAGTCAAAAGAATACCAACAAAAAGTAAAAATTTTTAATAGTTAATACTTAACATGTCCAAAATCTCACTGCTAGTAGGAAATTAACATGGTTGTGTTGCCAGTAAAATCTGACATGAATTGGCTCTTATTTCCATGTAATTTAACGTTTTTCATCAGTGACATGGCAGAAAAAAATAATTCCCAGTCTTAACAATTACTGAAGTCTCGAGGTTACACAAAGACTGGAGATAGTGAGTAAAAAATGAAGAGGTGTCATGCACAAAGACCAGTCCGGGTCTTCTGGTCACATCAAACAATATGTAGAAACAAAAATCAGTTCCTATAGAATCCATAGGGCCTTCAGGCCATGAAAGGCAAGCCCTCTTTGCAAGCTTCCAGTGGCCAAAGTATGTACCATAAACCTTGATGTGTGAGCAGGAGAATGGTGAGAATGAGTGGGGAAGGCATACTGCCTCCATCGTTCTACTGCTGTAGCAACTTCTAAAGGAACATCTAGTTCATTTGTCTGGGAATGATTAGAGAGAAGACTGATCATGTAAGATCGTACAAGAATGATTAAAGCACTGGAAAATAGACCTCAGTGTGAGACAAGAAGAGTTCAATCTATTTAGCTTAACAAAGGAGCCACAGCATGACAAAACTTTGATCTCAGGCTCCTTCATCTCGCAGACAAAGATAGAACAAGATCTGGGACAGGATGGCAGCAAACCCAGATTACAAATAAGATGTAATTTTTTATAAAATCGTTGCAATTTTAAGGTAGTAATAAAATTATTTATAGATAAAAGACTTTGATTCAAGCACGAAAATGTTTCTCAAAACCTCCTAATTCATGGTGTATGTGAAGTCAGATTAATTAACCAAAGTAATCCCTCAACTCAGATAATCTATGGGTTACTAAGAAAATTCCCCACGACTATTTTATTATTTCATTATATGTTACAAGCATGTCAAGAGACTCTCAATAAAATCCACATTTCTTTGTAGTCAATACTATGTACCTATATTTCAGAGAGAAAGTCTCTACCCCAAATAGGTTCTAAAAGAAATTATTTTATGCCCTTTTTTGCAGATGAAGTAATTTGACCAAAATCAGATAGGAAGCTTGTGGCAGAAAATAGATTTGAATCTACGTAGTCCTTACTGCTACCTTAAGCAAAATGTCATCCACACCTCACTGGGACATCTGCCAGTGTTATGTGCTTAGAGAGTGAGTGCCCTTCCTAAAGTCTCTGGTGCCTACGTGCTGGTGGCTCACCCTTTATACCACACAATGGTGATGGAGGAGTGCAGAAGGAAAGGGAATGCTCACATAGTTCTTAGGGAATGCACCTCGACTCTTGCTGATGAGACAATACTGATGGGATTTCTGGGTCAGTTTTCTTTCTTTTTATTAGAGCCTGCAGAGGACAATAAAGTCAGATTCACATAATGTGAATTAGCTATTAACCTGTCAGTGCCAGAAACAGAGATATAGAGCGCAGTGCATGGGAAGTGCAGGTCTGCCCTCCTGGTGTGCACTGAGCTGAGGACACTTCAAGGTTTGTGCTGCTCTGAAAGCATTTGAAATGCAGCCCAGCAGCTACATCTCAGCCCACTCTAACCACAACCACACTCTGCTCATGGGAAGCCATTGCCCCTGATGGACTGTGTCCTGGCTTTGGATTGCACTGCAGGCTGCCTATGGTCTTAACCCTACTGTCTCCCCCAGCCCTCCCTGTGTCCCCATTTAGAGAAGGGAAGTAGATGATTCTTCTCTGCTTCCATTTTAATTTTCTTTTTTTTCATCCTGCATTTTCAGAATGCATTTCTAATGGAGCTCAGTTTTGAGAGAAGGGTTTCTGAGTGGGAGTGGAAACAAAAAATCCAGAGTTCCATTTAGAAGATGGAAGCCCATTGTCAGAGAACTCTTGCATTGGAAGATATGTGCATCCTCTGGGGACTTTAAGTCTGTAGGAAAGAAGCACCCAGACTCAGTGACTATTCCTTCAGTGGAGACATCCCTATCCCTCTTGGCTACATGTCATGCAGAGTGGGGAAGAGAAGCCTTTTCCTGTCCAGTGCCTCCAAACACGCACATGAACTCACGTGGTCAGACACTGCCTTTCCCTTCATCCTGAAGAGCCAGCTGGTGCTTTCAGGTGTTCATGCAACACTGTCATTGCTAGCTAATGCAATGGAAATTCTGAGGAGCAATTAAATAGCAATTAGTAAGCTGAATGCTTTATTGTGGTCATAATTCCTTGCCATTTTGCTAAGTGACAGCAAGAATGTCTTGGCCAAGTGATTGCTCAGAAGGGTGATTCTGCATTTCCACAGCACCCAGAGAGTTAAACTTCCTGAAGAAATCCAAAAGACAGCAATGAAGATGTAATTCTGTGAGATGCATGGCAGGAATGACTGCTGTAATAATGTTACATAGGGACGAACATTTTGGAAACAGTTCTTTGGCAAAGGAGCCACACTCCTCCCATCTTGTAGCTACACTAAGGGCTTTTTCTTGCCATCTGTGACACTGCTTTTTTATTGTTTCATACTTCAAACACTTCTTGTGAACTTGGAAAATTATGGCACTCATTTTCTTATCTCATTAGGATAAGCAAGAGAAGAAAATTGTGGAGATCCAAAGACCCTTGTTGATGTCCCCAGCATGTCCTGTGACTGAAGAAGGCGTATCTCAAGCAGTTCAGCTGTAACTAAGCTGACTAAATGAAAACAAGCGAGCTAAGGGTAGTCGGGTGTGGTGCCAACCTTTGCTCATGTGCTTTTGTTTGCAGTTGGCAGAGTCCAGGCTCAGCTTACCTTATTCCCCGAAATCCATATCTCTATATGTAATTGTTGTCAAAAGGAAATGGGCATGTCTTGTGGCTTCTCATTGAGTTAGGAAAACGTAGTGGTCACCTTATATTAAATCTAATTTTTTTGCTGCAGGACTGCAGTGCTATACAGTTTGGTATCATTGGAGTTTTAAAACATTTGTTAAAAACTTCCGCAGAAGTGTTGCTGTAATAAGAGACTTCTTCAACCATATCTCAGCATCAGTCAGAATAATCCTTAAACTACAAACACTTTTTTCAAATAGATGCAATAAAATAACACGCCCATCTATGAGGTATCACTTTTGTAAACTTTCTCAAACCTGGGAGATTTGTCGGGGGATGCGTGGCCAGCTGCTAGTTTTGTATCTAACCCATGGCTCCTTTGAAAAGCTCAACTAAATTTCAACTAATTAAAAGAAATTGGAGTATACAGCCATATTTCTATACAGGCTGTGGCATTTTAAGGCTATGAGAGAAACCCATTTAGAAATACTGTGGACAATACATACCCTCAGTATACTGAAAAGGCTAATTGCTAGGTTTCTCAAAAACTTTTCTCTATTTTTCTTTGTCCTGTTGTTCACATTGCCTCCTCCATTTTCATATCTGAGGGCATGATAAAGGAATTGGTATACCTGCAGATCCACGGGTGGTAGGTCTTCATTAAAGGTAAGGCCTTCCTGGTGACTTCCTAATCTGGACAATAATCGGAGGATGAGATAAAATGTATTTTGGGCAGGTGCTACACTCTTACTGTTAAATGCAGAGAAGGTTAATAAAGAACGTGCACAGCAACAGTGCATGTACTGAAAGTATGGTAAAAATCAGAAGAGCTTTGAAGTTAGTAAGCAGCACTGTTTTGCAGGAAAATCATCACCTTTCACTCTCGGTAGTACAGTATTTCCAAACTCTATAAAAGAAAAGACAAATTCAAAGGTAAATTAGCTAATGTAACACTGCATTCCTAGAGAGCTAGACAAGTCTCAATCTTCATTTATTCTTATAATGAAGAGGTACATGTTTGGGACTCGCTGACATGACAAAGTCACTTCAGAGTGCAAGCAGAAAAGTTTTGCTCTTATGTATATGTGTCACAGACGACAAAAGCCTCAATAGTGACTGAGAAGCAGCTGCAATTCACTTTGGAATATATGCCAGTCAGAAAGGATTTACACCTAAAACATTTCCTCCAAGTCGTGAGTTACATCTTTTTCTACATCTTTCTACATCTGTAGAACCTTTGTAGGACCTTTGTTTCTTCTGAGAAGTCATAATAAACTCTGCAGTACTTGAATACTTTGGCACAGGTAAATATTACAAAATTATGCTATTGTTTTCAGCATAGCCAGATCTCCTGGGACGTGTTATGCCTAAAAAGAAGACTCTAGAATATTGTTTTCCTCTAGATAGACTTTATGACTGCTATTCTGATGTATTAAAGTCTTATCTCTGAGTTTTCCTTTACTGAAATCGAAATTAAAACGAACGAGCAAGACACTTTCAGCTTCCATAATTTTTAAGAGATCGCCACCAAGTGGTAAAAGGGAATTAATACAATTTCCAGCTCCCGTAGGCAGCAGGTGTATGGCACTGCTTAGAAATGACGGTGCGGATCAAAATATCGCCATAATAACACATGCAAAGTAAATATTAAGGATCATGCAATCAAAGGTAGTTCTTATTTTAGAGTGAATTAATCAAGGAGGTAAACCATTTAAATGTAGATGACATAGCTTTCACTACCATGCCCTGCTCGGAAAAAAACAGCTCTAAGTAGGTAAGTTTTTATTTGAACCACTGACATTGGTTATTACAAAGACAAGAACCACCTGAACTGCACAACTCTGACTTATCGCCATTCAGAAAACTCAATAGAAATGATTGCATTAACACATCTACCTTTTTAGCTGGCTGGGTTTCAAGTACCTAAGTCTCTGAAAAATTAGCATGCTATTATTTAGTCACAATTTTTCTGGCCTAATAAATGTTACTTGTAAGCTCTGCAATTGCAAGGAGAACAGGATTACTCATAGGAGATCCTGGACAACAAGCTGGACATGAGCTAGCAGTGTGCCCTTGTAGCAGGAGTCCAACAGTATCCCAGGCTGCAGAGTAGGAGAGGCTGAGAGAGCTGGGACTGTTCAGCCTGGAGAAGAGAAGCCTCAGCAGGGGTTTCTCATCAATATGTACAAATATCTGAGCAAAGGGTACACAGAAGATGGATGTCTTCAGTGCTGTCAAGTGACAGGACAGTGGGCACAAACTGAAACACAGGAGGCACTGTCTGAACATCAGGAAACACTTTTCATAGAATGGTTTGGGTTGGAAGGAACCTCTGAAGACCACCTAGAGCAACCATCAGTGTGAGGATGACCTGCACTGGCACAGGCTGCTCAGAGAGGTTGTGGACTCACCATTCTTGGAGGCATTCAAAAGTTATCTGGGTGCTAGCTCTGCTTCCATTTACCACACCAAGTTTACAAAAACATATTGCTTAAAAGTGAATTTATTGACTCACAGAAGGAAACTGTTGACTTAAAAGGGCTGAAAGAAGGGAGAACAGGAGCTTGATGTGCTATATCTGAATAGAGGTCAATACGTTTATAGATATAATTTTGCGATTACTTTATCTATTCTTATTTGTTTTCCATTTCGAAAGTATTTTCTGTATTCTATAACAGAAGTCAGAAAAACACACAAAATAATTATCATCGTTGATTCTTCTGCAAAACCAACACATTTTTGCATCACTTTGAGATACCTTAATTCTTGGGATCACAACTAGCAATTTTTTAAAAGTGAAATCATCTTTAAATAGTATTTTCAGACCACCTTCATTATGTGTTCCACAGCACTGTTGGAGGGCTCTGCAATAATAAGGCCTTCTGTGGTCCAACACTATTTGCCATTTATGAAAAACAGCCAGCTATGCAGAAACAACCATAGTTTTCAGGAAATTTGTATTTAGGTGCATCTATAGAATCTACAATCAGAGGTGGGCAGCTCCTGGTCCATGGAGTTCCCTTCCCATGTTCCTGGACTTAATGAGAAACCATTTCATCCAGAACTTCTGCAGGTTGTGTTCTGCCACCTAACAAAAGCAAGGGCATTTATGATCCTGTCCTTTGCAAAATCCAGTGCTTACATAATCACTAATCCTCTCCTGCATATCCTCTCCAGGTTTTTTAAATAGCACTTACAATGTGGGGGACAAGTCTCTAGTTCCATGTGATTTACTAAATGAAAAAAAAGCCAAAGACTTACTTCTTTCTGGGCTCTTAAACAAAACAAGTCTTCTATGTCTCCAGTGATCTGTGAACCATCATGAAATGTTTGTGTTGGTGATTCATTGCACTGTGGCCAAACATATCACCAAATGCAACCAGCTCCAAAGACAAAAATACACACACACACACACATACAAGACAACTTTTCACTCATTCTCCGGAATAAAGAGCCTCCTGCCAACTATATTATACTCTGTTTTGAGCCAGTGATCCAACACAGACAACCTTGTCTTGGGAACCTTGGCTTGTGTTTCATCAAACCACCGATACCACTAACAGGCTCACAGCTGAGCAGAAAGGACCAAGTGCCTCTCAGGAGAAGATCCGAAAGAAATTTTACTTCAAGATTGCTGCTTTTTAAAATGACTTTATCTTTCAAGACCAATTGTATGCTTAAGTCCAATTTATAGCAGTGGCATTGAAAATCAGACCTGAAAAGGAGATCCAGGTCCAGTCATTCCATGGATATCAGAGACTGTGCTCAGGATGTGGCCACTGTGCCACAGCCACAGTTACAACATGTACAATTCGTGTCCTGAAAATACTGTGGCAAAACTCAAATACTCAATGCTTTATCATGCATGTAGATATGCAAACATTACTCAGGTTTGGAATATGTTCATAAAACCATGTAGCCAGGTATGTGTTTGTTTAAAACCTGGGAGGAATGCCAGACCTATATTTTCCTGCTTCCTGTTGACTAAAGGAACAGGGTGCAGTTGAAATTTGTTCTGCAGTGAGCAACATGGAGTGTGGGAAATGAAGGAGGCTCCATCATTCACAGGAGCCCCATCCTCCCTTTGTGCATACAAATCTGTGAGAATTATATTGGATTATGACAACAGCCTTGGTCAGGACATGAATATTGGTTGGGAATAAGTTCTGAGTTCAAGGGACTGGGTCAGCCTTGTTTTGGCAGGATGATGGTTAGCATGTTAATTACATTTGGTTTTAAGTTGATACACCTTTAACAGTGTTAATACTAGAGGTTAACTGGGCAACAGTAGGGAATAAAGATGCAAAGCACCTCAATATCAGTGTGTTATCTGTCCTCTACTCACGTAGCTGTTGCTGGATTAAAATACCTGATTTATGCACCTAGAAATAATTACATCTTCAAACTGATCACACAATTGCAGCCCCTTGATTAGCGCAAAGCTTTCCTTGGTGAAGGTACATTCGAAGTTAATGTCCCAGTGTAGTGTGTGGACAGCTTTTATATGAAAAGTACTGATCTTGGCTGCCTGGGATGTGGTGGTGTCTGATCATGTTTACCAGGCCATCTTCTCAGTCACATCAAGGTCTCACGTGCAATTTTTTTTTTTTTTTTTACAATGGAAGCCTGTGCACAGGCTGCTGCCTGGGCTGATACATTGAAGAATGAGCCTCAGACCTTGGGGGAAACAAACCTCAGTGATCCATGTGCTGCTACAGTTTGAGCTGAAGATCCCTGACATGGTAGCTGTGAGCTGTAAAACGCCTCTGTGCATCAGCACAGATGGGATCTGTATCACATACCACAAGGGGCTTGCACTTCAGTTCAGCCAAGTCTGGCCATCTCAAGCAGATGAAAATTGGCTGTGGGGCTGAACAATGAACTGCTGTGTTTAAACTCCTACTGGTTTAATGAATAAATACCTATGAACACCACTATCAAAATGGTCTTAGACTCTGCCTTTATTCTCATTCCTACAGTGATAGCAATAGGAGCAGTGTCAGTTTGTGACTTGTAACCTCTGTGATGTGACAAGGTTATTAATCCTTTTGTCAGCTTAAGCCATGTTGAGAGACTGAAGCAGAAAACAAGGATCAGCTTTCTTTAGCAGCACCCTCCTGCGTCTGGGTGCATGTATACTCTGCTACAACAGAGACAATCCTATTTCTGTCAAACCAAACCCTTTTCCTTTTCACATATACATTAATGAAATTTTAACATATTTTGTGTAGATTTTGTTTCTCTGTTGCGATAAAAATAACCACCATTTTCTCAGAATACTGGGATCTGGTTATGGGTCTAAGGCAGCATTTGGTTGCTCGCTATGCAACTCCCTTGATTATAATGTGTTTATACAATTTCATTAATGTTAAAGTAATGAAATAGTGAAGTAGGCCAACTGTCTTCTCTTCACAGACCCAATGCTGCCATGAACAATCTGTTGAAGACATAAAAACTCTTACAGAAAGTAATAACCTGAGTGCACACATTCAGAGCAGGTTTTGTAGGTGTCCCATGATTGCCCTAATCTCTTTTGAACATGTGGCAGCCTCCTGGTGACTTGGCAGGATGGTTTTGCTGCACCCAGTTCCACCAGTCTTTGACAGGTGGTCTTGTTCTTAATTTTGGAGGAGGCTACTAAATATCTGCTGCATTTCATTACATATTAAGGGAAGAATATTCCTGGAGTTATAAGCTGCAGGGAAGACCGTAAGATGCAAAAATTTGATGCACATTTGGCCCAAATTTAGCTCATTTTTTGAAAGAGGGTTGAGTTTGGACATTATTGTGTTTTGAATGTTGGGATTGCTTTAGTTCCACTTTTTTGTGTTAGTTGGGCTGAAAATGTAGATAAGACAAGGTTTGTTCAAAAGCAGTTCTGTTAACTTGTTTCAGACCTGTTATGTTTCATGACATGAGAACTGAACACTCTCAAATGAGTTCTTCCCACAGGCCCATCCTGCCCTGGCTGCTCCCCAAGGAATGCCTCACTCCAGCCCCTGGCTCCCCAGGGTTCAGCTGCCACAATTGCCTGCTCCTAAATTGATTTCAAATCCCATTTTTCCCGGGAACCAAATTCATTCCCAGCCCTGCTGAGCCACAGAGCTCAAGCTGACACAAGATTTATGACTAGCCTTACTTTATTAAGGCAGGATAGCAAACAGAAATGGTTTACTGTCAATTGAGCAGTGGTCAGTTGTCCAGCTCCCAGAATCCCATAACCCTCAAGCTGCAAGTCTTTCATATACATTTATTTAGTTTCTTGTATCTTGCAGCATATTGTTGGATATTCTCTTTTACCATTCCCTTTCTAAAGAGTTATATACTTTCCCCAGGCCCTAAGGAGGCACACAAACCCCAAGCCTCAGCCATGACAGGTACTCAGGTCAGACTATTTTTTTAAGTCTATAGATGGACTTGTCCCAGTCCCTGGATGGACTACAGACGTTCTGCTCATTTGTCTGGTATTTGAGCCCTTAGCAGTCACACTCTTCTCTTCACCTCAGTTGCTCAATTGTAATAATTAGACTTGCAGCTTTCCAGGCCCCTTTGCATTGCATTAACCTCTGCCTGGCTGCAGTCTGCACCTCCAGCATTTGCAACACAAATACACCTGATGAGGGGCCTGCAGCCCTGGCAGTGCCTTCCAGAGTTGCCCCATAACCAAAGTAAGACTGTACCAAGGTGACCCCCAAGCAGCAGCTGCAAAGCCCAATCCTGCATCCATCATTCCCATTATACTTCTCTCTTCATCCATCACCTTCAACCAGGCCTTTGGAGTCTCGTGCACCAGCGGTCAGGTGAGTGGTCTGTTATACAGCAGCCATTTGTTTAGAAAGGGATTCTCTGCCTTTGTGTACAGACTTGTTTCCATCCACTCTTGTTCCTGCTCTCCTCTGTACTGAAAGCCTTCCTCTAACCAGCCTGTAATGTTTAGTTCAGGCTTCCACATAAGAGCAAAGTATGATAAGGTATCTGCAACAACAGCCAATTAAAATGAAGTAAAAAAAAAAAGGAAAGATTTTCAAGCTTAAATATATAGTGGGAGGTGATTTAATTGCTCACAGGGAAGGGGGATTGAGAGCCCAAATAGCCAAATCAGTGCAGCTGGAATAATGACACCCAGCAGCCTCCCAGGAAAAAGGAGAGATAAGTCTGTCATGAAAGAGGCTTAAGATAACTCACATTATATCGCATTTGCTGTGGGCTAAGCCTGCACACAGGACAGTTGCCATGGCTTAGCTGATGTGCAGTAACTTCTTAAGTTCTCATACTTCCATCACATGTGTGAGCCCTAAGATTGTAAAAACACAAGCTAGATCAGATTGGCAGAGTTCCATAAAAACACACAGAACTTAGAAATGCAGGAAAAGAAAACAGAAATTGATTCAGGAAGAGAAACAAAACCACTTCCTTCAGGATTAGGTTTTTTTTTTGTAGACTCAGTTCAAATTCCTGCAACACCTTAACCCTGCACTTGTGTGACATATAAGATAGGAACCACCACAAGAAGAGTGAAAGTCTATGATGTTGTTATTTACATAATGTAAAACTAAACATAAATTTCAGTTGTGTGCTGAACTAACTGTGTGAAAAGCAGAATGAGGAAATGGGTGTTTTGGTGAGAATAAAAGAGAAATCTATGCTCTGGGAACCAAGAACAACATTCAAGTTTAATGACAGAGTCATGGAAATAACACTTTTTCTCAGTCTTTCCCACAGGGCTTGTTCATAGAGGTCAAATGTCCTTTAGGTCAGAGAGCAAAGAATGGTGCAGCTCAAGGCTCTCATGTGTGTCTTCCAGGGCCAGCTCCCATGACCAGAGTTAAACAAAGTGGATAGTCTCAACAGCAGAAGTTCAAACACTCCCTAAATGAATGACCAAGGCACTCTTGTACAACATCGGACCTAAATATAATTTCTTGCTCCAAATCAGACAAGGAAGGGATCTGAACATCATCTTCCTATGCCCTAAGTGAGAGCTGTATGTGGATTTAGGTTAACTATAAGCAGCAGAGACCATAAGAGCTGTACTACAGGCAGCAGACATCCATGGTCCTGCTTCTCATTTTGTCAGAGCTGGAGCCTGGAAACCTAATCAGGACTATTGGTTAGGACAGGGATGATCCATTTCAGAATAAGCAGCTGTCATCCCCACCCATTCCTCTGGCAGCAGCGAGTCTGGCGCTCCTGAACTGTCCTCCCCACTTTCTCTATGGTTCTAGCCTTCCCCTCCCTCCCTTCCTGTGGTAGAATGAACCTAGGCTTTAACTGCAGGCAGGAAAATTCTTTTTTTCTGATACTGCTGAGATGCCTTAAGCTGAATCTGGTGTAAGCACAACACTTTTGCCTAATAAATCTCATTTTGTTCCAAACTATATATACAATAGCTCACAAAGAGACGTACCATGTGCAAAAAAAGAAAAGTTTTGTTTAATTCTCAGGATATTTACAAACTATAAAATAAAAAAGTCTTGTTTTCCAGTCCAATCAAAAGGATTTTTCTGTCTTTTCTTCAAAAGACAAACTAAAAAGTGGAAAATCTTAGAAAGATGTGAAATAAAGGAGCAATCTCTTGTAAATCAGAATGAAAGAGACATACATGACCTCAAAGATGAGTAGTGAAAAAAGATCCATGACAGAGAAATCACTAAGTACATTAAAGCAGTAACTGAGGTAGAAGCCACTTGGTATGAAACCTGTGATTTCAGCAAATTCTGCATCAAAATCCCTTGCTTTTTATGGAGCCCTCCAAAATCTGCCCCCCAGCTAGAGAACAGGGTGGTATGCAATACACTGGAGAGTCCTAGAAGGCAAAGAAAAGGCAGAAATTACCTCTTAAGACAAAGTGTTTGCCTGCTGGGTAAAAAGAAAATGGCATAACCAAGGAAGACATGGTGACCTTGTTGCCTGGAAACATTTAAAATGTGCTTTGTTAGTGACTTTCCAGTTGGCTGGGAGAGACTTGGCAGGGCAGGACAAGGCAGAGGTGTTGGCTGATTGCAAGCAACCTGCCGGCAGCTCGTTTTCTGTGGGGTCATTCTGCCCTTTCTGTCGAGACTAATTTGGCTGGTGAGAGGTTCTGCACCATGTTTGCTGCTCCAGAGCACCTGTGGTGTTTAGCACCTGTCCTGCTGCAGAGTTTTCTAGAAGGGAAGGGAACTGTGGGCTACCTGAGCAGCTTTAGGGGAACGCTTTCCCATTCCACAGCCCTCTTGTGCTGAACACCAGAATAATCAGCCTGATTAGTGCTGAGCTGCTCCTCTGCACAATGTCTTTGCTAACCTTGGAAATTCAATTAGAAATTATTTCATCTGGGCTAGTTCTGTTTATTCATCTAGCTTTTGAGCTGAAGTACGTGCTATGCTTATGAGATGAGTTGATTGGGCAGTTTTGGATATTAGAACACTTTCTAAGGGAACAAATATTCCTGTATTCTTTTGCTATTGTACTATCAAGGATCCTCAGACAGTGTTCTCTGATCCTGCCACAAACATCATACTCCAGCCTCAGAATAAAAATGTGATATCTGCCTTGGTACATTTAATCTCCCAGTATTTTCTAAGAATGTGTTCAGCTTTGACCCATTTTACCTCATGTTCAGGTAAATTTTCTTTACTTATAAGAGTTTATCTGAGGATGAACATAGTGACTTGATAAATTTATCATTAAAACCAAATTACAAAACACAGCAATAGCACTAAATAAAAAGGAGTTCAATGGCAAGTTTCTGATAGAGAAAACGGAAAAAATCTTGCCCCAAATTCTGTCCATAGGTTTAACACTTGTGGGACTTCTGCATTTATATAAATTACCATCTCCTCTGCAAAAGATTATTAATCTTGTTTTTCCTGGGGAGTGATGAAATTTGTAGTGTTACTCATGTTGCCTTCTACTGAGGAGCACCAATGTTTGTGATTATTTGGGATAAGTTTATCATAGGTGGACAAATCAGAGAATGAGAGCTGGGTTGTATTCTTGGTGTTTTGTCACCTTAAACCAGATGGTAGCAAACCTTGCAACAGCAGTTTTCATGTGTCAAAGGTGAGGTGTCTTTGTCAGCATCAATAAGAGCTCTAGTGGGTCTCTCTCAAACTCACACAAACTTAAAGGAACCCTGCTTTGCCCTTCCATCCTGTAACATCATTCACTTCACAAACTAGACAAAACCCACAATTTTATCTTCATCTCAGTATCTTGTACAGATGAGTTGGCAAATAAGCCTTTTCTATGCCCTTCAGGAGAAGTGGATGCAAACAAGATGAAAAAGAGTGGTTTTGACACATCACGCCTTTTGTAACTTCCAGGACAGTTACTACAGGCAATTGAACTATTTCTCTGGAGAGTTTTTTTTCAGATACTTTTACATCTGGCTTTTAATGCAGAATTCATTAGCACTTTTAGTCATAATAATGGAAAGTGCATTGAGTTCCTAAACAAAAACAGTTGTTATTACAAAGTATTAAACATTGAGTAAAAGAAGCAGCTCCTCAGTGGCACGTCACAGTTACAGCTTTTATGCCACAAATCACTTAAAGCCACTTATAACTACTATTATTAGGCATAAAAGCCCACTTGGGTTTTATGGATGCTGGAGAACTGAGACAAAAAGATTGCTTCAAAGAGAACAGTGTCTTGATCATCATAAATTTTTTGGCTCCTGACCAAACATGGTCATAAGAAAAATGGATAGTCCACCAGTCCAATTGCATAGAAAAAGGAGGTCTGAAGATTTAAACACAATGTATCTACAAAGATTTTATTGTAATTAGAACATAGAAGAATAACAGCAGCAACCTGCAGTGATATCATCAAATCAAGGCTGTTTCTATGGGAACACCACCAACTCCCAGAAATTATCGTGTCAGTTTGCCATAAATAGAAGAAAAAAAAAAAAAAAAGAAGGGGATAAAAGGAGAAAAAGGAGGAAAGAAAGGGGGAAAAAAGATTAAAGAGGAAAGATAATGAAGAGAGTTAAGTCCTCTCCTTTGATACTTATTGCCAACATGTTGTCAAGTTTTATTCTAAAAAAATGTAGTGAGATAAAAATGACAGTTGTGCTGCTCCTGCCATCCATTTGAGGCCTTGAACACCTTTCCTGAAGACTTTCTAAAGTGTTTTGTGGAAAGAAAACATATGCAATGCAGTGTTCTATACTGATCTCCCTGCTTCCTGCATTTTCTATGGCATGAGCGAGCTGAGTGTGGGAGAGAGAAATACTTTTGATCATGGATACTTGCTGTGTTTCCTCATTCCCATTCTTCTGCTAGCTCTGTAATTTGAAGGTCTGGCCTGAAAGGGATACAACCACAGAGAAAGAAAAGTAAGCAATGAGCACACAAACAGAAATTATTATTTCCTTCCACATGCTTATCTGATTGTCCCCCTTTCCCAGCAATCTTCTTTCAATAGCTACCTCCATCCCAATGCCTTCAGTAACCACATAAACAGAGGGAAACCACTCAAGTTCCTCCCAGGAGTACCTAGAGAAGTTCTATCCCTTTGGGACTCCAGTCCAGCAGCATTTCTGCCCTCTGACACTCAGCGAGCTTGTTTCTCTGGCTCTCCTCACCATTGATACAGGCTCCCTTCTGTGGAGGTAGTGCCTTTCCAAAGAGCAGCCCAGGCCAGGAGGAACAGGTTCCTGGCACTGTATTCCCAGCTGTGAAACTCTCTTGCTTATGGTTTGTGACTACTATTTTTTCCCAATTGCAAGATGTCTGTTCTATTCTCAATGATTCTCATTAATTCCTCCCTCTCCAGCCACCCCTTCTGCAATTATCCATTATAATCTTCTTGAGTCTTGGCCTATTGTTGTTAGTAATATTTCCTGAATGCCACACCATAACCTGTATTATTTCGTTTATATGAGAAGAAATCCTCCACTTAGTAGTAGCTAATGATAATAAATTATTACTGAATTTTACCTCCTTGAATGACTGAAATAATAATGTCACTTCGAGCAAAATGAGACAGTGATAGTAACTGCTGCTGAGAATATTGACAGTGAACTTGATGATAGTCCTTCAAGTGCAATCTTCCCTCCTTAACTACTTGATTGAAACTCCTATCTGCATACCTCGCAGCAGAGGGCACTCCCGTCTTCAGATCCCCACAATGATCTAAAGTACTGTAAGTGGGCTGGGAGAGATAGCAACTACATTTCAAAGAGAAAAGTGCTTTTAACCATATATTAAATGGTTGATTCCATCACTTGTAAAGAATATGTGTGAACTCACTTGTTCCTACAGGTATTACATGAATGTTTTTCATCTGCAGCAGAACATAAAATTGCAGATTTTTTTGTTAAGGCATTTACTAGCATTTTATTTGCATTATAGAATGGCTTGGGGTGGAAGGGATCTTAAAGATCGTCCTGTTCCAGCCCCCTGTCATGAGCAGGGACACCTTTCACTAGACCAAGCTCCTCAGAGCACCACCCAAGGTAGCCTGGAACACTTCCAGGGATAAGGTATCCACAGTTTCTCTGGGCAACCTGTTGAAGCGCCTCACCACCCTCACAGTAAACAATTTCTCAGTTTCAAAAGAGAAATCCTAATTTCAAACAAGGCTATACTTTTCTTTAGACACGAAGGGTCAAATTATTACTTCAAAGAAAATCTGAAGGATTTTCAATAATACATCTACATGCTTAAGCTGAAAATTTGCTTATGCAAACAAATCATGAGCCCTGCTGCCTGCATGCCTCCTACTATCCAACAGCACAGACTGGCCCCTCTCTATGAGCATGATTTTAAGGACTGTGGAGTCGAACAGTATTTCAGGTTGGACTGGAGGTTAACTAGACAGAAAACAGGAGCACTCTAGATTAAGGCAGAGCACAAGGAAGTGCAATAATTTGCTGAGAACAGTCAGTTGTGCCTGAGTTCCCATCAGGAGCTGTAAGGACAATCTGGACACTTGTACTCAAGATGAGCAGGTGTGCATTCTCACCTCACCTTGAGTACGCTGAGTTGCACATGCAGCATTAATAGCTGTGCATGTCACGGTGCAGGAGACTTCCATTTGCTGTTCTGGGTAAACTCTGAGCTAAACCCTGTACTTGACATCAATGCTTAAAAACAGAAGTGTTCGGAATAATAGGCCCGGGATGTAGAAAAACACTCACGCAGCTTCTCCGCTACAATGTGAAAAGCAATTTCAGCGGGCGGGGTGGAAAGGAGGGAAGGGGGAGCCGGGGTTGGGGGTGGGGAAAGTCTTGCAAAGATCACAAAGTATCTTTCTATTTCAAGAAAGTGGCAAAGTAAAGCATCCTCTTCGAACACGCTATTTGCACCTCCTAATTATTAACTTCAAGTAGGCTCCCCCTGGTGGGGATGAAAAGGGCACGCTCTGAAAAGTGAGAGCCTGAAATGGTATTCTGATTCTTGCCCTATTTCACTTTTCACCCTAATTGCAGACTAGCATCGGGCATGCTTTCAGCTCATTATTCTCTGCAGAGGCCTGCTAATGGTATTTCATCTACTGCCTAATTCTACAGCTTTAACATGGAAAAATTCCTTTCAAATTCAATACCGATGAGAGCAAACTGTAGGTCTGCCTCTCTGCTTTTTGTTTAGCTGTTCAGTAACTGGATAAACATTAACCAGCTGGATAGTGCAATTATAATTTTTTTAAGGTACTGTAAATGCTTGCAACTGCATAGTATCTGGCAGCCTCACAAATATTAATGAATGCATTCTTGTTCCACTCACACTATTAAAAGTGATTAAGTACTTTCACAGAGGTCATGCAGAAAATGAATGGCAGAACCAAGCACTGAGGAAAATGCAAGGTTTTTTTCCTAAGAGATACTTTTTAAGACATCCCGCAGCACAAGCAGAAATAAGCGGAAGAAACGCAATTAGAGAAAGCATTGACATTGGGCACTAATTATTTACTAGGAGCCCGAATGTACTTAGACATCATTTCCAATGAACTCAGCAAACAGCTTGCTCAACAAGGTCAGGAGTAAGGGTTTAGGATTTGGATTAAAAACACAGAAAAAAAGTAAACACTAATATTCCCCTCCTGGGAAATCATCTCCACTAATTATTTGTCTACAGCTTTCCTCAATATCGCTGTCTAAACTGCATTTGTAAACATGGCTCCATTGTTCTCTAACAAGAAATTCATGCACTTTTAGGAATTTCTTGCTGAACTGTATTAGAGAAAATTAAAGTTTTGAGTTATTATTAATTCTCTATGGAAAACACTTCATTTGCACCAATAATAAGGGAAAGGTAAATATTTGGAGACAAATATACGGGAATTTCTGTGTTCATACATAGAAATGTGTCTGTTAATTGTGTAAGCTCTAAAGCTAACAAAGTCATCAAACACAATGGCTGAGACTACTATTGTAACAACTTTCAAATGTCGAAAGCTATCAAGAAGTGTAATCAAATGGCACCCTAAAAGGAAGAAGCTTTTTTTTTTTTTTTTTTTTTGCTTTTAAGCTTGTAAATTTCATGCATTTTAATGCAAAAACTATTTTTTACATTAGTCGCAAACGCCGTGACCTCTGGGTATTTTTGTTATATTTTAGAAGTGCATGCATAAACAAAGGCAAATACAAACCAATTTGTATTTTCTGAGACATATTTAGCCTTAATCAAAGTTGGTTTTTTATTTGTGTGTTAAAGTTATGTATTTTTTGTTCGCGTTCAGTGTTGACAAGAAAGCTTTACATGTGCTTCTTATTCAAAACACTAAGGCACAAATGCTGTAAGAAGATTTTCAGCTTTTTCTTATATTGTCTGGAGGGGAAAAGAAGTGTAAGTACTTAGGATAAGTATAAGCACTTCTTTGGCAAGTATTTGTGTTGACACATGCCAGCAAAGCCTCACAGATTGTTGTTCTCAAAATCAGCAACCATGCCAAATAGTTCTGGTTCTTTCTCTGTTTGGGACACACTGCCTCCTTTTCACTGGTTTCATTTATTTCAGGTATTTTTCACTTCCTTGTATGGAATTTTGAGGAATCTTGAAGACGACAGTGTCATAAACTTTTAGTGCATTTTTAACTAAGAAATGGTCAATTACATATTTGCTAAGAATGATCATCATCTAGTATTGAACAAGTTATGAACAGGAGGAAACTCCTATGAAGTTATACTTGGGTTTTTATTCTAATTTATATTTGTTTGTAGTAAGAAATGGTGAATCAAAATGAAATTTCTCTCAGTGTCCATCACATACTGTAGCAGCTCACCATAGGCCATTCACAACTCTGCTGTCTTTAATGGCCATGACTTCTTTGTATAGAAGACAGAGATTCTGCTTCCTCCTGTTTTAGATTAGATTTATCCTGACATTCATTTGTACTCTCGTTGGATGACACTTTTGTCACATTTTAGAAACTATAGTCTCATAATGACTTTGGTTTTTGGCAGAAGGGCCAGGACCAGAAATGGAATGGGTGCAAAATTTCTCAGTAAGTCTGGCAAGGTTGAAGATACCTTCAGCTGGGGTTCAGCTGTGCAGGACACACCAAAGGAAAGAAATGTAGGAGAAAAGCACCAGGTGTAGCAGCTATGGGAGAAAAGTACCAGTCTGTTCTGGAGTACAAAGAAGACAGGCCAGGGATGTTATGTTGCTCAGCATAGCCACTCAGAAAATCTTCTCCAGATCGACCTCAGAGACATGTTCCAACCGGTGACAAACCCCAAAATAACCCTTACAGTAGCTTATTAAATGATACCAAGGAACTACAGAGAACCAGTAGCCTGAGTCTAAGACACATACAAAGATTCTCCTTTTCTAAAGAAATTGATGTATTGTTTGATCCATGTTAAAAAGTATTCGTCAAGAGTAAAAATATAATTGTGATATGCAACATAATTTTTAACAGTTATGCTGGCAGAATATATGGAAAATAAAATTGCATTTATGGCTATGCATTGCAAAACATATCAATGTTAACTACAAATATGTTGGAGGCAAATTTTCAATATTTGAAATACTTAATCTTGTATTGGTAGATAATAAAACCCAGGGAAAGCACATCTTATATGATAATGTGGGTCAGTTTTGTCCCTGCTGCATTAGCCTTTCTGTGATCTTGGATACAGCTGGGAGCTAGACAAGCAGAAGGAGAAGGAGGAGGAGAAGGATTACATGTGGAGAACCAGAAGAAATGAGTGTTTCAGTGCACTGGTCTTCACAGAACTTGAAATTAGTGCAGAAGTCTTTGGCCTCTCACACTGCCATCGTGCGCCCCAGAAGTGCCTTCCTTCCAATTCAAAACTGGAAAGAGAGCACCTCTTTCCTTTTTCCTTTTCATCTACATCTCCCAAAGACAGAGCAGAAAGAGGAGACTTTTCTAACTCCTAGGAATGCAATCCAGTAGGATTCTCCGAATGAAATAATAATGAGTGACAAGTTTCTGTAACTAGCCAAGAGGCAGTAGTGCCTCCTGCAGTGTTCTAAATGTGGGCAAACTGTGTACCACAGGAAAAGCTGATTGTTTCAGATCAGACCAGTGTGCAACCTTTGCACTGGGTCAGTTCAGCCCCATAGGTGGAAACGGTTGCTGCTGCACTGGACAAATTCTGCAGTCATTATGTGGACCTTGTTGGGAAGTGAAAGAAATTAAATAAAAGTCATAAAAATGGGACAAAACCAATTTTCTCCTGCAGCTCTTGCAGCCTGTTCCTCTGAAGTTCTTTTACTATCTAATCCAAACGGTGGACAAAGTTCATTTCAGCACTAACAATCTAAAATCAAGCCTCAGCTGATATTAATTTCCATGAATAATGAAAGCAGTTTTCAAGTGTGGTATTATATATTTATTTTTTTAAGTAAATGCTGACATTTTGATTTTTCTGGAGCACTACGTATGACCATCTTGGCTTTGTTTTGTGCTTTGAAGTTCAAACTAGTGGCCAGCTGGAAATGGGTTTAGAGCTCCCTGACTGCTGTGGAAGCAACTGGGGCAGACACTTAGGACTGAAAATTATTTAGTCTGGCAAGCAATCAGGAGGATATTTTCAGAATAATAAATTAAACTCACACCTCTGGACAGACAGGACACGGAGATGTAGATCACTGATTTTTGTGCTCCTGCCCTGATGAGCAGAAGTGACACAACAGCCCATTTTTGACTTTCTACCAATCTCATGCTGACATTGCCATCATTCAGGTCCAAGTGGCATTGACTTGTCCAGACTGCTTTGTAAGCAAGCAAGGCAATAAAAACCACCATTTTATGTTTCTACAGCTAAACAGGTTTTCCATAGAAATCCGGTGAAGATGCCACCTGAAAACACCATCCAGAGGCTGCTCGGCAGATCAGAGCCTGACGATTTTTATGATTTTTAAGTTATTCATCAGCATTGTCATTCCTGAGACACTTGTACAGGACAAACTCAGGGTGCCCCATTCCTCCAGCTGTCTGGGAGGCTGCGCCATTGCAACTCCTTTGCCCTGACAGAAACACGGAAGGCTCATTAGGGCAAGACCTTAATGTTCCCATCTACGAGCAGCTTTGGAATAAATCCAGAAGAAAACAAGATGATTTTTTTTTCTTTTTTCTCCAGACGCTTGTAGTGCACAATCAGGGGTACAAAAACCAAGGGTGCCCAGCCAGCTCCGAGTGCAAGGCCCTCAGGGCACTGCAGGGCAGAAGTGGTTGGGCAGGTGGATGTGTTTGGGCAGGGGGACAGGGTCGTGCCATCTTTTTCCGTGCCGTGGGGCAGCGTTGTAGCATCCGTGTGGGCTTCTAAAAACAACTTTGACTCTGCCGAGGCAGCAGCGTGTGGGAGGGAGGGTACACCAGGCTGCAGCTGGACTTTACCCTCGCACCAAAGCNTCCCCCGGTGCCGCGGGGGCACGGACGGCTCGGCCGGCAAAGTTGGTGCCGCGGCCCGGGCAGCGAGGGCAGGGGCTGGGCGGGACACCCCGGGATGCGGGTGCTGCCGGCGGAGGAGGAGGAGGAGGAAGCGTGGCTGAGGTCGGGCACGGGCAGCATGTGTGCGGTGCTGCTCCTCTGTTTGGCCAAGCAGAGGAACACGGATTGTTTTCTGGCGGCGGTGGATGGCAAGAAGTTTTTTTTTTATTCCTAGTTCTCGTCCTTGAAGTAGATGTGCTGAGGTCAGCCGAGAAAACGAGGCTGAGTGATTGTGAAAAGTAACGTGTATTAAATACTTATGTACATATTGGAGGGAGAATGCTGAAGAAATGTTAGAAAGAAGCTCTTAAAGATTTAATAATAATTAACATGGATAAAACCGAGACTNGGGGGGGGGGGGTGGGGGGGGGGGCCCGCGGGTGGGCGGGGTGTGTATGTGCGTGCCTGTGAGTTAAATTACTACTTTTCAAAATACGGATTTATTTTTACTCCCTGGTGAAGACCGGGGCGGGCTCTTTCCCCTCAGGATCCTGAGATCCCTGCGCTCCTTTCCCCGCCCCCCGCCAGGGCAGACGGGNGCGTGGCTGAGGTCGGGCACGGGCAGCATGTGTGCGGTGCTGCGCCTCTGTTTGGCCAAGCAGAGGAACACGGATTGTTTTCTGGCGGCGGTGGATGGCAAGAAGTTTTTTTTTTATTCCTAGTTCTCGTCCTTGAAGTAGATGTGCTGAGGTCAGCCGAGAAAACGAGGCTGAGTGATTGTGAAAAGTAACGTGTATTAAATACTTATGTACATATTGGAGGGAGAATGCTGAAGAAATGTTAGAAAGAAGCTCTTAAAGATTTAATAATAATTAACATGGATAAAACCGAGACTATGATCTAGTGACTTTCGCATCAGCCTGTTGGCGCTAATACAGAGCGACAGGGAATGTGTTGGTAAAGGGTAGCATGCGGATTTTTTATTATTTCTCTATGGATATTCTCGGAGTCTGCAAAGGCTTAGAGGTGATGGGTTATGTGACAGTCTGCATCTCGGGGTTGTGGAGGGGGGCTGGGCTTGTGTCGCTCGAGAAATTCAAGAGTTTGACAACAGGGAGACACGAGACCAGCGTGCCTTTGTTTTGTTTGGTCCTGAAAGTGGAATATTACTAAACGAGATTTCTGAAAGATAGAAAAAGACGTCTGATTCAGAAGAGGAAAGACTGATATAAGATAAAGTTTGATGATTTCCACGCAGAACGGTCTTGGGGTAGTCTGGATTTATGGGCTAAAGTCTGCAAGTGCTCCTGCTCATTCAGACAGTGACATATTGCTGAAATTGCGATAGCAGTGATACCTGTTACTGTGCACGCTGCATGAATCAAGTCGTTGAACTGCTTCCTGATACGATCAGTGTTTTTAGTTTCTCCATCTGTATATGCAGTACAAGTTCCTGTTTGTTTCCCAACGCGCGTTTGTAAAATCAGTGTTAGCATCTTCAGTTCGCGTGCTTTGTGCTGAAGGACGAGCCACAAGGCAGATGATCAAGGAAATGAATGCAACTTTGCTGCGTGATGGCAGTCGGAGCTGGGACACTTGTTAGGCACTTGTGTGCGTGGGGAAGGTTCCCGTTCACTGCGTGAACCTGTGACCCAAAGCTGTGTCCCGGCTGGAATGCGCAGGCGGTGCAGACGCTGCTGCCACCACCCCCGGCTCGTACGGGACATTGCCCTGCGTGCAGAGGAAAGGTTGGGTCTGCTTTGCTGTCAGGTGCCGGCTTCCATGCGCAAGACAACATATGAGGAGCTCAGTGTGGGACCCTTAAAGCAGATTGTGTAAGTGTGGTTTTTTTAATTGATAGACTGCTTTGCCTGTTTTGCTGTAGATGATGACAAAATCTGGGTTAGACTCATAACCAGAAAGAAAGCTGTGGGAGTTGATGTTTTTCCTGTAGAAGATGCAGGTTAGGGATTGGGGCTTGCAATTTAAGTATGAAACTTTTTTAATTGTCTTTTTAAGTAGAGTATATATATTCTCTAAAGACAGGGGTATATAAATAGTTCGACCAGGTTTGCATACAGACCTTGGTTGCTTGGGGGCAGATGCAATGTTTAATTCATTAGCTGCAGTGCTCAAGTTATTGGTGGTTTGGATCTATGCCTGAAGATAATTGAGATGCACTTGAAATTCAGATTCTGTGATTGTATTGCACTGGAAAGGGCAACATATGACTGTATTTATCAAATCATGTGGTATAATACAAAACAACTTCCTCTTTTTTTCTTTTACTCCTTCCATACCTACAAGAGAAAATATAAATAAAGATCCTGTAACATCTCAATTTCTGTTACTGAAGTAGGGGAATGAACAGTCAATGTTTGGAGTCTGTACATAACAACTACTAAATCTGAACTTGGAGAAAGTATTTAGGTAGTTGATTTTTAGCAGTAAATCAGAACGTAGCAGTGTCGCTTCTCAGCAGTCACGCCATGAAACTCAGCACTGTTTGTTGAATGTTCTGACAGGATATAGCCAGATGCTAATAGATTATCTTTATACTTAGCAATTTTATTGCTTGATGAGGTCAGTATTTTGGGAAACTCATTGTCCTCTGAAAAGAAGACCTTGAACAGAAAATAATATTTTAGTCATAATAGAAAACATTTGCACATTTTAAGACAGAGATGTTGAGAACTTCATAGTAGAATAACACAATTTGCTATTTTACATCTAAAGTAAATATTAACTTGTGTTAAGTATTAAGAAGTTTAATATTAATGTTTTAAAATGTTTTAGCTGCAAAGAGAATTAAAGCAATGAAAAGACTGATATCAAATCTCTTTGTAAGTCATAATTCACCCATAAGAATTACATTACTTTTTCAGAAGCACTTGCTTTTGTGGAAGCTATTCTTCTCTGTGGTCTGGGACTGGGACAAGTTCTGTTCAGTCATGCGAAGTAGGTGAGACTGGACAGGCTCAGCTCAGCTTTCTTGCCCTGTAAGTTACTGATCCTGCATGTGTGTGAGCATCTGATGCATTATTATGTGGGTATTTTATGAAGTTCATTTAAGTTCTAATAAGTTCTAATAAATGAGATCACAGATGAAAAGTTGAAGCTCTGGGGAAATGATGCTAGGCTCTGCTGCACCAGAATAAAGATTCCTATCTTCTTCAGAATGTATATGAAATTAGCATCTAAATAAATCTAATAATCAAGCGAGATACCTAGTAAAGTCGTTTATCTAGAAGTCTTCAGTACTATTACACTGAGTGACTAGTGGCTGCTATGCAGTTTTGAGGTGCAGCTTTCTGGACTGCCTTTAACACTGTTCTTATAGATCTTCCTCAATTAGTCTGTGTTCTTACACAAAGTAGTTACTGTCTTTGAAAGACTGAAGCTCTCTGAAAACGGGCTTATAGTAGCAAAACCTTAATGGTACTTCACAGTTGCTTTTTTATCTGTGGTTATTCTGCATCAGGGTCGTCTGGTGGCTTTGTAGCCAGGATGAACAGAGATATAAAACGTGCAATATTTGCAAACAGAATAAAATGTCCTTGGGGCTTCCAGATTGGAAAGAAAGAAACTGTATTTTCAGACAAAATTGTATTTTTTTTAATACACCCACCTTAATTTGACTTCTGAGTATCATGAAGTGGATTCATTCAGTATTACATACATGACAGCTGTAAAGCTGCCTTTTGATTGCTTTGAAAGAATGTGAAACAGCTAAAGGGTTTTCACAAGATGCAAAAAGCATGTTTTCATGCCATGGTAATTGAAATAACAGCTGAAACAGATTTCACTACTAGAAATATCTCTCTCTCAAATAAGATCATGCATGGAGAGCCTAATTCTTCTTTGCATTGACCCTGTGTCATCTTTCACCGTTGTTACAAATAGATATATAACTCTCTGTGGTGCGAATGGTGTCACTCTGCAGCCAGCCCAGGCAGAGCAAAGCAACATAGCAGCTGTGCTATAGCTGCAGTGTAAGTGCTAATGTGGAAAGTGGGGGAAAACTGGGCCAAAAGTCCCCACATTATTAAGTTCACTGAGCATAAGAACAGAAAATTCAGCATGAAAGCGCTTGCTCAGTCTTGATCCTGCTCTTAAAAGTGTCTAAGAAAACTAAACAAACTGTGTCTGCTCTGCAGCTTCTGTGTAATGGATATTCTATATCCTCCATCTACACTGGTGGCAACAGCCCTGCCTGCCTTGATAAATGGAAGTGTTGGCTAGAAATTACAGCGCTTCTGTTTCATTCATAAGAGAGGGGTAAAATGAGCGAAGTGAATTAATATGTTTAGAGATAGTAACCCCTTTGTGTTGGTCCCTTTCACAAGCCATAGACATGTCTCTAAATTGCTGCTGTACCATTTAACTTTTTCTAGTTACTATATCATGTTTTCCTCTTTTCATTATAAGTAACAAAAAAAAAAAAAAGAGGAGAACAGAATATGGTACTGCATCACAAAGGAGTTATTGGGTTCTTTTGTTCCTCTTTCAAACCCTATTGTTTTAAAGCTATTATGTTATTGCTTTCCTAACTGGCATAGTTTTGTGTGAGAGAAAAATATGTATGCAGCAACACTACTGATGTGTATAAAATAGTCCTGACAGGTTTTTGGCTTTTGTCCAAATCAGTTACACATTTTTATATGCTAAAGAAGAAAAAATAAATAATGCTATATCTGTTCAAGATCTATAAATCTGCTGTTAGGTGAGTAGACACATAAAGAAAATCATGAGGCACATAAGAGGCAAGCCAAGTTTACATACCAGGAAAACAGACTGAGGTTTTAGCAACTCACTTTAAGAGGGAATGTTTGCTTCTCTTGGGGATATGTAAATCGCTGCAAAACTATCTGTCAAATTCTGCCTGGGACTTGGACAGAATCTTGCTTTTATTGGTCAGTTGTGTGAGTGTGAACAGCTTAACACATGTTAGTGATGTTACTTCTGTTGCTGCAGATCATGTTTCCTGGAGTATTTTCAGAGTTAAACCCTAAAGAACTGATCACATTTCTACTGAAAACAAAGGAAATTTTGGCATAAAAAAAAAAGAGATGGATTAGCCCCTAGATCAGTAAATTGGCAGAGGGGGTGGAGACTATCTCTGTAATATACTGTGTGAGTGATAGATGTGGGGCCTAACAGGGCATTTAATGCAGAATGAAAGCCTTTTTTAGCATTGAAATGACTAAGTAGCAAGGAAATTATACAAAAGCGGATTGTAAAAAATATCCTTGGATCAAGTGATCATGAGTTTACATTGATTTAACAGTAGGATAAATTATGCAGTCCCATGTGGGGGTACTTGGGCTTGCTCTGAACAAGCTGTACCAAGAGCTGGAAAGGCCTGGAGTAGTTGCAAAATGAGTATGCTGTGGTTACTCTGCTCCTTTCCTCTGCCAGACTGACCTGCTTGTTTTTCTCCAATACTTCAATCCTTTATCCAATCCATCAGGTGGGGCTTTGTACATTGGCACTAATACTTACCAGTTCTAGTCAGGATATACATCCTGATATCACCTAGAATCACATTTTCTATGTGTTTTTCAGAGCTGGATCAGCAGAGCTCTGCATTTCTTCTGTTTTTCTCACTACTAGTAGCCTGTGCTGAACCTTTAGTATCATCATGCAGAGTGAGTTACTTTTGCTCCATGTGCAGTGTTTCTTTCTCCAGGGCAGACAACTCTGCCTTTTAAATGAAATGCCTCTTTTTGTCTTGCCTTGCATCAACAGCAGGCAAAAGGTGCAGTGAATGGTGACAAGGGCAAAGAAAGTGGAGAGTGGGAATGGAGAGACTGGTAGCAAACCACTAGGAAAAGGGAGAAATATTCACAAAGTGAAATAAAGAAGGAGGATGGGCCAGACCCAGGCTGGTTAATGTGAAAGCTGAAGTCCAAAGCCAGCATAAAATTTGACACCAGAATTCATGGAAACAAGTGAATCCTCATCTTTAACCTGCTTGGTCTGATGGTAGCAGACTCTGATTGCTCTGAAAGTATACTTGGGAGCTGTTCAAAGAAAACCACTTTTCCCCTTTGTGCCTGTGATAGATACAAATGCAAAAAAATATTCTATTGCCATGTAATCCCTAGAATAATTTTCCTTCTTCATCAGGCAGCAAAGTTAGTTGAGTGTTTTTTAATCCCCAATGTTCATTGCCTATGCCATGTGTACAGGTAGGTATCAATCACAGTTCCCTCTCTAAATATAATGCCTTTCCCAAGGAATTACAAATGAAGACCTTTAATAAGTCAAAGGGCTGAACCTTCAGTTTAATAAACTCACATTGTTTTTCTCTAAGCACTTTGTTTTATTAGCAATTCAGAACTAGGCCTACAAATCACAATGTCTTTTGTCGGGATATTTTTTTGTTGCAATTGCAAATGACTGCAATTTGTTGTTCATTGTACAAAGTAAAATCATTGTCCTGAGTAAATGGATGGAAGATTGGAGCTAGATACTTTGTGCACTGCCTTTAAAAGCAGCTAACAGTTTTCTGTACAAGAAAGCATGTTTATGCCTTTATGCACACAGGAAGTTTGATATCAGCTTTAATACTTAAAGGAGAATAAGAACATATTGCATATTATTTTTTCAGAACAATGAGTTTGTTAAAATAGCAAAGATGAGATATTATGGTAGCATAGCAAGGCATTCTTAACATAGGGGTTTACAGTTATGTACTTGTAAGTATGGAAGCCTTATCCTGGTGTAAACAATATCTGAGATGAAGCTATCAATTTTGTCACTGAAATGGGACAGCAGCTTCAACAGGATTGACAGAAAAGGGCATGAAAGTGAGAGTGAATGTTCAGAAGTTATAGTTTAATTTGTTAGGCCATCAGGCTAACATTTTTACCACTGGGATGGAAATTAAGTAATCACAATTTCACTGAAAACCAGAATCAAAGCTTCCCATTCTTTCTTTGAGGTGAGGATTTCTCTAACAACTTACTGCTGCAGGTGACCAGGTCATTGTGTTTTACATACCTTGTGAAAGACAATTGTCCTTGGCACATGCAGTGACACAGTCCATGCTGGGGCCTCAAACTGTATTGTAGGAAAACATGGTGCATGTTGAATTGCAAAATTTATTTTTCTTGCATTTCCAGTATTAG
This sequence comes from Rhabdornis inornatus, assembly GCA_013397075.1. NCBI lineage: Eukaryota > Metazoa > Chordata > Aves > Passeriformes > Rhabdornithidae > Rhabdornis > Rhabdornis inornatus. The sequence continues at coordinate 1,255,124 of VWZS01009115.1, forward strand.
ACTGTTTCTTAAACTGATAGCTATCATCCTGATGTGGCATGGATGCAGGTTTCTATAAATTTATCTTTTCAAGATGTAAAGCTGTGAAAATAGGACCTCGGATAAAATACCATGTGGTTGAAAGTAGAAATTTCAGAATTATTTAAGAACTGGATTTTTAAAGTCCTCTAGTCTTCCAATACCCACATTTGCAAATTCTTTTCACTTGACTGGCATTTTAAAATAAGGTTTGAGCTGTCTGTAGCAAATATAGAAAAGCAAAATGCTGAATACTGCCTTGTCTACATTTTCCATTTTGATGCTACTGAATTGGAAAGCAAAACTTCCTTCTGCTAAGGGAATTGATTAAACAGTGTTTAGACATTTTTTTTTTGCAGAAACCTATCTATGTACAGGTATACTTTTCAAATAACTCTGTATTACAAAAATTACAGTCAATAAATATATGAATAATATAAAGGAATAGATCATTAATAATTATGTGAAAACATACAATTAGCTTCCTAGCAGATGCTTCAAAACTTGCAAATGTTAGCCTGAAACAGCAAATTACCTCTACAGAGAGAGATCAAGCGCTGCTCACACTGATACTCTTGAGGAGTATAAGAGTAAACAGCTGTCTTCAGAATGTGGCTGTGACCTTGAACGTCTACTGAGCTGCACTTTCTTTAGCTTAGGCCAATTATTAACTTTGCTAATGGCTGTATATCAAATTCACCATTGTTTGTATACCTGGCAATGAAACAAACCGTGTCTGTCTTTGTGTGGATGATGCGGTTTTAATTTCAAGGAAACCCTTTGTATAAATTGTTTCCTTTGAAAAGTTATGTCTTTGTGCAAGTCCTAATTACTTCTAATTTACCTCATTTGTCTTTTGACTCTCTAACTTCAGGTTAACAGTACTATAGGCACAACATACTTCTTCTTGTTATGTGTTGTTCTTCTCTCTTACTCTTTATTTAAAAGAGGATGATGAATTCTCTTATTCTGCTCTCATACAATCAGTCTTCTATGACAGGTCCCCATGGAGCAGAGGAAGCTACACCCTGAAATAGTCATATGTAGGGATGTGAAGTCATCTGTGCAGCTTTGCCTCTGAAGGGAGGTTTGTCAAGGCATAGCAATGTAATTTCTGGCCTCAGCACCATAGGGAACCCAGCAGAGATCTGCTCACAGCACACATGGAAGCAAGGTGTCTCAAATTCCTGTAGCCTCTGCTGGGTCAGCACTGGACAGGTTGTGACAATTTTATCAGGCTTCTGACAGAATAAGAGTCATGCTGGGTTTTTTCAGGCAGGAAGGGGAAGCAGCCCTTAACTGCATTAAGCCTGGTGGAAATAGTCCAAGCTGAGGGGAACTTACAGTCCTTGGCTTAAATTCAGGATACTGTTATGTGCTGTGAGACAATCCTACAGACCCCGTAGAAGACAAATGCTGCTTAGAAGTGTATTATGAGGTATTTAATGGAGAAAGAGACCTTAATTGAGGTTTGCACATTCCAATGGAATTGAAGAAGTCAGATTCTGCCTTAAGTTCCAGTGATGTAAATGGTGACTGAGAAGAGAAATTTCTCTGAAGTTGTACACAATTCAGATGTACAATTGTTAGGAGATAATGAAAGGCTGGAGTTTTCTTAGTCAGCTATGGAAATATACATGTGAAAATCTTTATATTAGTCAGATGGGTAGGTACATGAGTATTTGCCTTCCTCCTCTAAATGAAGGTTCTAACAGTTTCACACTTCTGCACAGTTCTTAAATATCTCAAATGCAGCAGAGACTATCAATTATTTTGTGAATGGGGTTGATATTGCAGGGTGAAAAAGAGACAGGATATTCAGAGGCTCTACCTTGATTCTTTCTTGTAGGGTTCTCTAAACCCAAAAAGCCATTCACACGCTAAAAAGAATTTTAAAATGTAGCATCCAATGCTTAAATATCAAATTGTTTTATTCTCTTAAAACTGGAATCTATGCCAGCTCATTCCAAACAGAAGCTTTCTCCAGTTGTATGATAGTGACAGCAGGAAAGTTCATCTGTGTAACACACATCTACTGTTCTCTGTTTTTAGTCTTCTCTGTATCTACATCTGTTGTACTGTCTTTGAAGGATCTGTGAAGTTCTCATACCAGTGATTTCAGCTGTTCTTCAGTGATGTTTTGCAGGAGCAAACGGGCACACAGTTATCCTAATTTTCTACTTTTGAGATCATGAAAGTTGAGCAGATGCTTATTGATGCTGTTTTTTCACAGGTAATTTTGAAATTATTTGACTTTTCTGTTGAAATACAAGGACTTAAAAGCTATAACTCAGAACAGTACAGTTAATGAGGGAATCATATTTGATTATATAAAAGTTGATTAAAAGATAAAAACAGCTTGTGGTCTACTTTTTTCCTTCAGTTTTTCATCAAGAAAGTAAGACCAATATTATAGATAATCTCTCCTGCACACCTTTGAAATATCTACCCTAGCCTTTCCTTTGAAGGAAGAAAACCTGTACATTTCCTCAAAGCTGAATTACCTACTTCAGAGTGTGCAGCTGCAGTGATTGCAAGTCCAGTAGTAATGAACCTGTTATTTTGCAGTCCTTTCTCCAACTTGGTTATAAAGGTCATATTTTCAATTCCAGCTGTGTTGTTTCATGTTAATGACTGTACCACCTAAGGACCTAAGGACATTGGCCAATGTTAAAATGCCCCTATTTAGAGTTGTTTTAGTGCATAAATGCATATTATGCACATTTAAATAATTGTGATTTTTTCTCTGTCTTTACCCCTTTTAGACATTGTACTAAATTAAAGGCACAGCTGTTTCGGGTGAAGGTGTTTAGAAGAGTTTTTGCAGGCACACCTGTGGTGGTTTTGCTGAATGTCAGTGTGGCAGGAGACATGTGAGCTGCTGCCCAAAATCCACTGTTAGTGTGGCTCTCTGCTCCCCACAGGATTTAGTTTTAGTCTGAGCCCTGCACTGAGGCTGTGGTAGTGATGCTTCAGGAGGAGACCTGTGGGAAGCATTTGGATCAGAGATGGTGCATGTCTGGTAGCTGAATAAAGTGAGACCAAAACTTAGGCAGAAAAGCTTAGGCAGATGTTTTGAGTTTCCCACAGGCAAATCCAGCGCAAGGTTGAGAGAGCAGTCCATGAAGAGAAAGATCTGCACCTCCTCTATCTTGTCTGACACTTCAAATTAAAGTCTGGGTGAAGATTTTATTTGGGCCTTCATAAATCTGAGGCTTGAGTTCTTACACTGATGACTGCAGTCTTGTTCTTAAACCCAGCTGCTATTCAAGCACACACAGTGAGAACACGCAGAGAACAATCTGTGACACCTGAAATTACCAGGTTCAGAATTATCCTTACCAACAGAACAAAAGAAGACCAATCATTTTGAAATCAGAGAAGAGTAATGATGTTCTCTGACTGATGAGAAATTCACTGCCTTGTGAGAAGTAAAACAACTCAAAAAGTATAACAAGTCCTTGCAAATGTACTTTGGAATTACAGTGCTTATATTCCACAAAGCTGATGCTGAGCAGTAAGAGAAGCTATTTTGCTTGGAACAAGGTAGAGTCATCTGCAGTGGAGTGCAAATGGGATCAAACTAAGAGAAGGAGAAATTAGGCTGTGTGTCAGGCAATCTGAACTAAGAGTTATTTGACTGGGAAAGAGCTTCCCAAGGGAAATAGTAAAAGCCACATTATTTGGGACACCTAAAATTAGACTTCAGAAAGCACTAAAAAAATGTACAACCTTGCTTTGGTAGGGAGGTGGACTAGAAAAGGCAGGGTTTGGTATTTTCTTCTCTTTTTTTTGCAATAAATTCTACGACTGTTGGGCTTGATTCTGTTCTGTGGTATTTAAGTCAAGGTAAGATTTACATTGCTTATTGCCTTAGGAAACTGAGGTTAAACATATAGGTTTCTCCCCTTCACCTATTGCCAGCCTTTTGAACGGTATCTTTTTATTTCTGTCCCTCAGGGACAGTTCAGACCCCTCTCTCCCAGTTATACGTATGTATATTTAGAGGAGTGGAGAAAGGGCACATGTGCCTTAAGGATCCTTTGGAGCATTTCCCTCTTGCCTGGCCCTTAACAGACTCTAGAACTGATCAATATACTCCTTTTTTTTATTTTTAATTCAGAATTTATTTAGATTATTATGTGAAAATCCATAAACTCAGCATGTTCTGAAGCTGTTGTGTGAAATTACTGACCATGGTTTGCAAATATATATATTTATATGTTTGTGTATATATATGTTTGTGTGTGTATATGTAATATAATGAGGGGAGAGGCAAATGAAATACAGCCTTTAACCGAGGAACAGAGGCCTACAAGTAATGTGTGTTGTTATATTGAAAGCGTTGCAACCTTTTCCATAATTTTCTTTCAATACAGTCCATGTACTACTGCTGCAGTATTACAAAAGAGGTTATCATAGCCCATCCTACATATTAAAAAGTGTAGATTGTGCAGTTATGACTAAATGTTAAGAGCCAAATGTTTTTTATTGTAAGTTAGCTTGAAGATTCCTGCCTTTATCAGCATACATTGTCTACTTGTGAGATAGCAGTGCTCCTTTCAAAGCCCACTTGAACAAATAGAGCTCCTATGTGGAAGATGGTTCTTCATTGTGTAGGCATTACCCTATAATAAATAGTGCTGGTATAAAAAACATGAGTTTTAATGTGTACGCAAAAGCATGCCATGGTCAGGACATTGAGCCTCTGAAATTGTGGTAAGAGACTAAAGAAGGCGCGTCAGCAGGATTTTCTGAAAGATGGTTCATTCATAGAGGGTTTGAAACAGCATGGGAGGAAAGCTATATGGTGTCTCCAGTATTTCATTCAAGGGCTGTGTGTTCCAGCCCCACAGAATGCATTTTTCCCTGATGCCACTGGACAGGATATAGGAGTGGGATACATGGTGAACCCTTCCTCTGCACTGAGTTTTGGGTTGTAGATGGTCACACAGTTTCTAGTCTTTGAATTTAGGCTGCATCATTTGGAGGAACAGGTGGTGGGGCAGGGACTGGTGGAGAGGCAGCTAGAAAAGTCATCTGATGGCATTTCAGATTGTGACTTTTAAATAGCAGGAGCTGATTCCCATTTCCTTTCTCCCACTGCTGCTACCTCCTGCTGCCATTCATGTGGTCTGCCACAGGAGCGTGGGTTGTATTTTTTTTTTCTAATTTGACTAGGAGCATATTTCCCATTCTAAACCCTTAATGAAGACAAAAGGCCTGTATTGCAGGGTAGGAAGATACTAACCCGAAACATATTATTAGCTGGGAAGACTCATTCTCCTTATGTCCATGTTTTTGAATGGCTTAATTGGGGAAGAGAGATATCTTCTGAAAATGGGTTTTTGAATAGGGCAACAATGAGGGCGGAATGGTGGAGATGCTGTGATGCCAGCTTTCTTGGAAAGCTTCATTAAGAGATTATTAAAGTGATTGTAACCGATTCTGTTACAGAAGAGGGTGCTTTGATATGCCAGCCCTTTGCATAGCAATCTCTCAAGGGAGAAAGTGAGTGTTTCAGAGGCTCTGCATGTTTAATTTTTGACTGATCTCTCATTAAGTATTTTACAAGATAGAAAAGGAGAAAAACACTTAGATATTATCAGGATATTGTTCATGTACACTAGGTAGGAGGTGAACAAGCCTATGTGAATGTTTTAATTTCACTGCCTCTTCCAATCTAACCCTCTGGCAAAACAGCCAGATATTCCACTCAAGACCATAACTTGCCTCATTTCTGTGTTGTCTTCTCTCCTGAACTTTCTCAGATTTAACTGTTGTGCCTCCTCCCTACACAGATGATTCTGGAAAAGCATGGAGTGCCTGCTTTTAAAAATGAAGGGAGAAGCAAGGGGAATAGGGTCTGGGAATTGTGGTCTTTTCAACTTAATATCAGTTTCTAGTAAAACATTAAAATGTGAAAAATGTTTTTAAGACCTTTCAGGAGTCAGGGAAACAAATTATGACCTAGAGAGATGTATAAGGAGTAAATGTGAGAAACCAGTGTAATTTCTTGTTAAGATAAAGCCTTGCAGAAAGAAAAGACAAAGCATATGACATATTTTGTGTTATTGTAGGGCTTTTGACACTGTTTCATATGATGTTGTGAAGAGTCCCAGAAAATAATTGTGACATGATGGATGTAGAACAAAATGTAAAACTAGATGTGTTCAGAGCATTCATCCAAGTGTCACTAGCAAAAGAAGATTTCAAGTATGGCTTGCAGAGGGCTCTCTTTGGCACTGCCTCGTACTTTTGTTTGCAACTTTGCTAATGAAATACAGGGGTTTCTTGTTAACTTTAATGATGACTGAGTCATGCTCAGGGCTAGGTTAGGTATGAAAATCAGTGAGTGATGCACTGTCACTCTGCAAAAGATTTTTCTTTTTAAAAAAATATATAGCTTTTGTTGGAAGATAGGTGCCTTTTTGTGAGTATGTTACTAAAGAATTGTGAAAATTAACATTTATAAATGGCAGGGAAGACACTTGACTGTAACACTTGAGATGTCTGATCCTTGTTATGATGTAATTTGGTAATAGAATCATTAATTTGTAGAATTATTTCTTTAATTATTATTAAATAATGAGGGTTTTTTTCCCCTCTTTTTTTTCCTTTAAGCATTGAGTAAGTCCACTGAACCTTAAAAAGTCCCTTATTCTCTCCATAGAGCAGCAAACTCTGGCTTAAAGTCAGCAGAGTTTTTCTCCCAGCAGGAGTGTCTACATGTGGTCGATTGTGATTTGTTCTGCACAGTTGCATTTCAGGGCTATGGGCTAGGTTAAAGCAAGATGTAATAGTTGGACAGGCTAGCATCTATGCATTTGGTACTCATGGCAGTGGTCCAGATCCATGAGCTTGCTCTTTAGATGTATGTTGTCATCATAACTGTAATGAGGCTGTTCATACCGTACTTTTGGAAGCGGTGCAGTATAAAAGTCTTCAGTCTGATGAGAGCTAGATATTTGGCTGATCCTCAGCTTGCAGTGTATAAACATATTCCTCTCTTTTTTCTTTTTATTCTTCCACTTTTCCTTCTCCTCCCTTCTTTCTCCTCAAGGACATAGACTTTGGCTGTATTTTTCACAACTGCTGAAGCTAGAAATCCGAGCGGATGCCTGTGCCACCACCACCGCCGCCACCTCCTCCACCTCCACCACCTTCTGGAGGGCCCCCTCCACCACCACCTCCACTGGTAAGACTGACTTTTCATTTCTATGGGCAAAAGCTTAGCTGTGGTATCCAACTCAGAGCCCACAGGATTTTGGCATGGATATTCGTAGCAAATATCTGAGACAGATGTTTGATTTTCTGGCACTGGTTCTTCTGTTCATTACAGCAGTGGTCTCCAAAGTGGGGTGTGTGAGATGATCCATTGGTGTGTGGGATGAAAATGCTGGAACTTCAGTCATACATGTGTATACTTTATAAAGAAATAAACCTATGTATATTGGCATGCATGCTCAAAAATTTTGTTACTGCTAGGAGCGCATGATGCAAAAGTTTTGAGATTATTAGAGTGCACATGGCGAGAATACAGCATTTGTGAATACTTTTCCAGCCAAAGGGAATTCATTTTTATATTGGTAATATACAGATGGTAAGTATTAATTTCTTCATCCTTCTTACACTCCTATTAAGACTCACAGTGTTCAGCTGAACATTTTGCCCTTTCTAGCACACTGTGTCTTCCTGGGGATACAGCACAATATTCTTTTGTACGTGTGCAGGAACAATTACAGCTTGTAACAGATCATTACTGTGTGTGTCATGAAGTAGAACATGTGCCTTGCCAGCGTGTTTGCAATAAGAGGAGGATGCTCTGGGTGAACTTTCAGGGTATTACATTTTCATACCTTCACAATCAATTATTGTACCTATGGTAAAACCTGTTTAAGTAATTCCTTGAATTCTGTGATTAGTTGGTCATAACCTGTTTCTGCATTGAAATTCTTAGGCTTTTTTTGAAAGAATGGAACATGGCACGGTTGTGTTCAAGTCATAAAATCTCTCCTGACTTTTTTTCATGTATTTTTCTGTTACTGCTGTGTTTAGTTGAAGAGTATGTCAGTCTCTGTAGCAAAACAGTACATGGTACTTCAAATGTACTTAAAGTTTATATTTTTTTAAGAACTACATTTCACTCTTGCATTCCCTGGAATCTCTGCCTATTTTGTTCCCACGAAGGTTGGTCAATTCTGTTTGGTATTGTTCATAATGCTCTTATTTTATCTTTTTTCCAGAAGGAGGTTTCCTTGCAAGTTTCTCTCTGCTACTTTACAGGCCGAACTATTTTTTAAAACTCCCCATGAGTTGTGGAGATGAAGAGGAGGAGGATAAAGACAGTAAATGAAATAAGCAGTGTTTGGTTATTTTCAGCATTCAGTTTCAACTTTGGCATCATGAGCAGTGTTTCCAATTAGTAATTCTTCTGGGCTGGTACACAACCTATACTTAGATGCTGAAATAAGTGGGCTGTATATTGTGAGCAGCTTAATGCTCACAACTGCAATCAAAGTCAACAGAAGCTACAAATGTTCTTATCCTAATAAATTTAGATGAGTAAAGTATCTAGAGACATTTTTAGACTCCTCTAACATACGCCAATTGTAAATGACTTGAGAAAGCTAAAAGTATCATTATGAACAAGTTTAGGATTTTTTTGTTTTGCCTTCCCTTTTCTGATGACTAAACCCACTATCATGACAGGGTTTGGATACAAGAGGGCTTGTTTTCCTATTGTAGTTGGATCATTCTGTTTCAAATGGGGTGATCTCTGTTTAAGAGATGTAAGTTCTACATCTCTTAAACAGAGATCACCCCATTTGAAACAGAATGATCCAACTACAATAGGAAAATAGTTCTTGGTGACACGATACATACTAGATGTATCTAGTTAATGTCTGATACTGAAGCCTTGCTCTTAATAAGTCTTGATATTAAAAAGAGTATATGAATCAACACAAATAATAAAATAGCGTGGCAGGACATAGTTTTTTCTGCAACAGCAAAATTACTTTCCCTGTCAAAATTGAATGAGAGACAGGATCAGGAATGTGCCTGGTGAGTTCAGCAGAAGAACAGAGTAGGAGGCAGCTCTCCAGCTGATGCCAAGTTACAGAGTAAAATCTTATCGTTGAGGAGTCTGCAGAAACTTGCTACAGACCCTATTTTCTTTTACTAGAAAGCCCTTTTCTAGAAATTGGCATTTGTCTTTTACAGTTGCTAAACTGCCCAGCTGTTTACGGCTGCTAGATTTACAGTTGGGGGATGGAAGAAGGAAAAATTTTAATAGGCATGTAGCTTTAAGGAAAGTCTTCAAAGCAAATAAGTTATTATTTGGCCAACAGCTGGAGAAGTTCCAAAGTAAATAGCACAGTAATTTTTATTATACTGGTATGATTAAACCAGGGTAGGATTTGCATGTTGGCAATTAAAAGTTAGGTTTTAATTTTGCTATTGATATGTGGGTGAGCCACTAGTTTAACTTATGTGATTTATGTTAAAAGAAAAATGTCTGTGTGTAGGTGGGGGTTTTAGAATCCTGTTGTTTTTCAGGATGCTATTGCAGGGGTACCATAGACTTGTATTGCTTTTCTAGTTATGGATGAGAACCATACTTTTCCTCTTGCTTTCACTACCAAGAGATTTTTAGCAGAGGTAGTCACCACATTATCTTTTTCTCTGCACATTTTATTTGTGAATATTGTAAGCCTTGATCCCAAATAATTTTGCAGTCCTTAGTTCATGGAAATTCTAATCACTGTTGGCACATAACGTTTTTGTCCTGTTAACTTCTCCTTAATGCAGAAGTTCTTTCCTAGTGTTTTTTGGCCTTGTTCCTACTGTTTTCTAAGACTTTTGGACTTGCTGATATTCTGTAAGTATTTGTAATGAGTTTTGTTCACAAAAGTCGTTACAAGACAATACAAAGTGATTTGGAGATGGTATTTAAGACATGCTAGGAGCTACCTGTGCCCAACAGCCAAAAAGCTACTGGCTGTTTGAGCAAACTTAAAAGGAAACAAATTCCTGGATTTCTCAGGAGGGAATGGTGGGGTGTCTATTGTAGCAGATGTAGGCGGCTGAGTCAAAACGTAAATATAGCTAATTAGATTAATTGAGCATGTCTTCAAATGCCTGCCTTCTGGGGGTCATAGAGATGAGAGAGGTGAGTAGGCAGGATAAAGCTATGCCCTGCTGTATTTTCTGGCACTGGCTTACAGAATTCAATTCTCTTCTTGTTCCCTTTTTCTCTACACCTTAACAAAGCACACTTAGGAGGCATAGGGTGTTTGTTCTAAAGCTCTTTTAATTTATGGGCATGTTGTGTAAGATGGGTTTTTTTAACAGAGTTTTTGTTGGTGGTCTTGGCGAAGAGGGTGGTAGGTTTGGGGTTTTATAAAGCTTTCTGCTCATGAAAAATTTTATTTCATTCCCCCTCTATTTCTTTTACCACTCTTCCCTTTAAGTTGGGCATACGAGGCAACCAGGTTAGCTTTGGTTTGTCATATTTTCTGGAGCAGGTGTCACCACTGAGACTGATTAAAATTTTTCTCTACCTAATTTCCCAGGAAAAGGATCAAGAGAGAATTTTGCTTTGATAAACCCTGTTCACTTATTACATGCAGTGAAGGCTGCTTACTGCTGTGTAGCCTCTGTATATATGAATTTGTAATGTTAAGATCAGTCATCACCTATTAAAATGTTAATATTGGAGGAAGTGTGGATGCGTATCAGCCCTGCTGGGTTGTGCCTTACTCAGAGATGTTTGTTTAATGATTCATATGTTTGTGCAGTTTAAGAAAATACTTCTGTTCTCTTTAGAATTGTTGTGATTAAAGTCTTAGCATAGAAATTAACCCCCAAAATCACAATGGTTCAGATTATTAAAGTTTATAAAGTAGTACCAGGTTTATTTGCTGCCTTGTGGCACACTAGAAACTAGGATAGCAGGAGAAGAAAGTAATACACTTTGGTGATAGAAATGTGAAACTTGAAACAATGTTGAATGCTAGACTAGCGTGTAGATTAATCTTAATGATTACCTCATTCTTATTTAGTTAAAATTTAAAAAAATGTTGTAGATAAACCTGTCGGTGTTTACCAAGTTTGTTATTCTCTTCTTATTTTCTACTCTTGTAATAGAAAACTCAGAAATGCAATTCCTCATGATATAATGCTGTGATAAAAGCATAATTTACACAGAAGAAGGATTTTCAAGGTTCAGAAAAACATAACCTGATAAGTTTCCTCCAAGTTTTCCTTGAAGGGGTGTTTTTTTCCCCTCCTTCATGCAGTTGTTAGATTGAAAACCTTGCTGAGCTATTTCCTTCAGCCTTCACAAGAAATTCAGAGAGCTACAGTGTTCATCTGAAGTTGTGTGGGAGTTGGTTTTGCTCCTATGACATTTAGCACTACTGTTCTTTGGAAAGAGAACAAACAACATATGTAAAACACCTTGGCTGAAGATAATGATGATTTATGGTATTTTGATTTGGTCTTACCAAATATAGTATGAGCGAATATGTGCATATGAACATTCACATGCATAAATTTTTGGTCATGCTTGCTAATTATTTACTGTAAAAATTAAAAATTTCTCAAGTCTTTATTCAGACCCCCTAGACATGCAAGTGTAATACCAGAAGAACAGAATTGTTAATGGTGCCAATTATGTAGGAATGTGTTTATTAAAATTTTATCTGAGCTGTAAGGTCATATTTTGTACTTTGTCATGGAGTCTCTAGGCCAGAAGATACTAAAGCACAATATTCATTGCTGATAGGTAAAACACACCAGAGTGAGAAAAAGTGCAGACTTGGGAATCTTGTTGGTGAGTGACTGATCAAACAGACTGTGCTAAGGGCTGGACAAAGCACAGCTGAGTGCTTTGTTCCAGACAAAATAAAGAATACTGATTTATAGCGTTTTAATACTATATCGTATCTCACACCAGTCTGCTTTTGTAAAGAAGCAAGAGGCAATCATGTAGAGAAAAAAAATGCTGTCTCTTTGTTTGTGTGGTTTATTTGACTTAATTTTCAGCTGTTGGAAAATTGGGGTTGCATAGCTGTGGCAACTCAAAGTGTTGCTGCTGTAGCCTTCTACTCTTGTAGTCAGCAAACACAGAAAGGGTAAGTGGGAGCTGTGAAAGGTGGGAAAGATGAAGAGAAAACATAAATACTAGGCTGGTATTGCTCTGTTTCATCTGGACAGGTACAGGGGCATGGACTGCATATAGTTCCTAGGTGCTGATCTTCTTGAATGCTTTACTTGAGAGCTCTTATGTCACCGTTTTAAATGTATTTAGATAATGAGTTCTGTTTTGAAGGTTTCTTCATAATTTCATGTGTTCTACATGTCTGAATGGAATGGAACTTTTGAAGAGCATTCTTTCTCTTTGTTTTTCATCTCTATAACATACAAGTATGGAAATTGCAGAGTAGAGTTACCAGCTGTAAGTGATCCAGCCCAGGTACAGAAGCAGCCCAGCTGCAGACAACTAATAGGTTAATTTACCATTCTAATTACGAAGTAATAAAGTCCTTAAAAGTCACTACCTCATCTCTAGTGTATGCAGTGGCTACACATTAAATTCCATCTGTCAATTAATATTGTACTTTTAGCCTTTTAATTAAAAGAGAACTCAAAATTATAGCAATGCTAGAGTAGGACATCTCTGAATGGCTGGAAGGTGAGAGTGCAATAAATGCTAGTTTCTCATTATTCTCTCTTGGGTTAACCATAATTTTGTGTGGATGCTAAAAGGCATTTCAGAATGATCAGTAGCTTCTGCGCAGATAACTGGGTATGAGAAATACCCTAGTGTTCTTAGAGGAAGATTAAATTGTGGTGTGTATAGGTTGCTATATGCTGAAATTTTTGTTGCCACTACTCATGGTATCCCTTGTTATTCTGGGGACTGTGGTAGACAGAAAGAATAAACAGTGCTAGTGTCACCAGCTCCTGCTGTGATGTTTCCAGCCTTGTAGTGTTTGATGCTTTCATTGCAATGCCAGGCCCTCAGATTTTCTTGTTTATGTAAGAGTTTTCTGTTTCTTTTCACTGATGCAGAGGCAATCACGAGACTTTAAATCCCAAAAATTTGGAAATCAAAATATGAAGTTAAAAATTATTTTTGAAGCCAGACTCAGGGTATTTTTGGCATTTGACTTGTGATCCTTCTGGACTACTGGGAAACACTTTAGAGTAGTTTCAATTTTATACTGCCTCCATTTTGGTGGCTTCTGTCACTGCATGTTTTCTTTTAGTATAAGAACAGTCAGAATTTACATTTAAAATGTGGGTGTCAGAAAGTTAAATACCAACAGAAAAGCTCAGCAGGTATAAATGATCCTACTTATTCTGTTGCATTTTTTGTATTCAGGTACAGAAATCTAGCAACCCACACTGAAAAACCTTAAGTACACCCTAGTGAATAAGCCCACTGCTCCATTTGAGGCAGGAGCAATTGAACCCTTTAGTATACAAGATTTTTATATTATCTGGTACAGCGGTGCTAGCATAAGGTGCAGAGGGTTTATTGGGTGCAGTGGTACTGATTTCTGGTGGTGTTTGAAATGAGCACTGGGAACACAGATTTAGAAGAAAGTTGCTCCCGCTATGCTGGTTTTGTTCTGTTATGCTGGTATGTGTTCTGTTCCCTGCCATTGTGTGTGCTGGTAACTTCAAGCAGGTGTAGAGCAGGCACCAGGCTCTGCTAACACTGAAAGGCCTCACAATTTGGGACTAAAGCCAGGACTAGGTGGTGGTGGTACTGCCAGAAAGAGATCTGTAACAACTTTCCCACTACTTCCCTTGCTGGGAGCTGAGAAACAAAGTCGGTGTAGACACAGCCTATCTAAGCACACACATTGCTTGACGACCTTTTCAACCTGGCAAGTTCAGACTGCAGAACTTAGTGCGATGGAGACTGAGATCATGGTTAATCAGTACTGAGCTGGGTGTAGGTGGAATTGTCAAGTGCTGCTCCTGTCATTCTCTTGAAACAATGATTTCATTAGCTGCCAGGAAGCTATTTGGCAGGTCCCCTCATGTGGGTTCCCTCAGAAATGTTTGCTGGAGAGTGAACCCTTGGGTGGGAAGCATTTGAAGCTCAGCTTGCTAGAAGGCTGAGAAAGTGCTATGTTTGCCCAGGCAGACCAGGTGCCAAGAATTAATTAGTTTTGTCCTATGCTACAAGGCAGAAATACAAGAAGTGGCTCTGATCTTGCAAATGACTCTGCAGGTAGAGTCTTGCACTGTGGTGAGGTCTCCCATAATTAAAAAGCTTTAAATCACAGGTCAGACCTCTCTTGTGGACAGAACCAAAACTGTCAGGTACCAGATCTCCCAAGCTTCTTTAGAAACAAGCAGTTAAAAATATTTAAAATAAAAGAAGACATCTACTTTGTTGTTGAGATTTGTTGGATTTTTCCTTAAACTGGAAGAGGGGATTATTTTGATTATTTTGTTTTGTGTTTGACAGTGCATGAGTGAAACCACACCTGATGCATATGTAATGAAAATACAAGAAGGATGACAATGTTTTTCTCTGTGATACTGCTGTTTGTGATGTGCTGGAAACTGGGTTTATTATTTTAATAAGCTCCTTCTTTTTATTGCTACTGCTTTTCTTGGCACATTCCTGGTGGAGACTTTAGCTGCTGGTTTGAGAATTCTTTGTAAAAGTGATACTCTTGCCTTCTGGGCAAACTGTTTCTGCTGCAAATGTAAAATCATTAATTCCTGGCATAATCCTAAACTAGTAATAGTGGATTGATCTTGGAATCAAGTTCCAAATTTCTCTGGGGTTTCAGATTTCATGCTGAGCTACAAATGAATAGATGACTTTTATAATCTTGTGCTATGTCAAGGAAGACATGCTGGTCAGCATAAAGTGAGATTTCTGGTCAACTTGTTTTGCTTTATTCCAACATGTTTTGCTTTATTCCAAAACAACCTCATTCTTTTAATAAAAAGCTTTTACATTGTAGTTTGTTAGACTGTTCTGGCATCTTACTGGCAATATTCCTTTCTTTTTGTCAGTTTTGCTTTTGAAAAGGATGCAGTCTTTGAGGAGCTGAATTAATTTATGTATCTCAGTCCTGATGGCTACAGGAATCTCCTTATGGAACACTTGTGGTCAGCAGCTGCTTGTTAAGTGGAAGGAAGCTTCAGAGTAAGTTGCTTGCAAGCAGATCTCCCCTGTTCTCTCTCCGCTCTTTTTTTTATCATCAGTGGTCCCAGAAGGGTGTTTTAACAGACTCATGCCCTTTAAGGCCACTTATTCAAGGTCTGTGCCCTTACAGACTGTTGTGAGCACCAACCCAGTGCCTGACTTTCCTTCAAAGGAGTAGGAGATTTATGGCTGGATGGGGACCCAGTCATCATCTCTCCCTTCATGCTCCCCTGCTTGGAAAGTCTTGTGGTGCCATATGGGTGGTAAGAACACTCATCATCCTTCCTCAGATGGTTTAGCAGCCACAAACAAGCTGTGTTTTTCTCTCATACTCTCAGCTCTGTGACATGACGCACATACTGTATTAGGCAGCAAACTTCACCTTTTTTATCCTCTTTCCTGAAAAATCTGTATTTGTTTACACCAGAATTTCAGTTATTGTTAATATAGAAATAATATTTGGAGAATTTTGTTGTGTTTCCAGTGGTTTCTGCTCTTTCTTGATGCTTTATACATCCTTTATTTAAGGTTTTGATGTTTTAGTTGTCTCTCATTATTGACAAACATTTTCTTTGACCAGACCTGGCACCACCACATCACTGACTGCACTGCCTCCACAGCTCTTGTTTGTTTTACCCTACCTGCTGTTTTAGATGCTGGCTTTAATTGTCCATTTCTATGTTTGTAGGCTTTTTCTCTTGCATTTTTTAGTTTAAGTTGGGTCTCCCAGTCATGACAGATTGGATGCCAGAGAAGGCCAGGACTGGCTCAGGCACTCTTTTTAAAAAAATTTTTCTCCATAAATATTTGTCTCTGTGATTAAATATCCTTTATCCTAGAGCTTTCTCCTCAGTCTTTATCTTGCTACACTGTCTTTCCCTTCCTTAAAAGCCAAACCTGAGGTGTTTAATGCTGCAGTGGTGAAAATCACTTGCCTCAACCTGGATCTTTGCAGGTTTGGCTGAGCATAAGAGAGAAAAATAAGAAAGCAAGGGGTGTCTTCAAACTCTTTTTTAACTAAAATATATGCTGCTTATGCCTTCTGCCAATACCTGTGCTTGATCTCTCCATTGAATCTGTGGGATTGTGTCTACAAGGGGAAAAATTGGTAATGGTTGAGAGGAAGGTTAATTTCCACCAGATTCATAGAAATAATTTATATTGTCAGCAAAAGAGAGAGCTCTCCTTCTACCCGTAATAAAATTCTGATGTCAAATGCATTGGTTGGTCTTTAATTTTATCATTATAGGTCTCACGAAGTAATTCGGGAAAAGCTAAATATATTTTGACTTCTTTTGTTTTAGTTTTTTGTCTAGTACAGATGAATAAATTATTTTCTACACAGGTGTATTTTCCTATAAAACGTGACCAGGAGAAGAAATCTACTGCGATGATACAATTCATTGCTTATTAGGAGTGTAAATACTCAGTACTAATAAGTTCTCTGAGTAAAAGTATGTAATGCCTTTGGATGGAATAATGCTTTATTTTATCTTACTTATGGCTCCTATCGAATTTAGAGTTTTAGTACTGCATCATCTTTTTACATCACCTGATGGGTTTACTCTGAAATAAAGGCCCATGACTCCCTGGCTATTGGGTTGTTCAGAAGCCTAGAGGTACATTTTTCCTGCAGCTGTCCTGTTTATGTAGATCTGTATTACCCTGAAGTACTTGACAAATGCATTAAAGAGCATATTTAAAATCAGAGTAAATAAAACCTATATATGGGACAGTATATATGAACTGTGACTGAGCTACCTGTCCGGAGGATTTCTCCTTTTCTGTGTGCAGGGGTACTCTTTAAAATCTGAATATTTTAATTAGTATTAATATAAACTTTTTCAAATGGCTGGTGCCTTCTGCATTTACATCACTTTAATATCTGAGCACGTCTATCTCTTAAATATTTTAAGTATCGTAGGAGCCCAGAGGGTAGGTCGATGCTCCCATCTGTCTTGCAGGATGTAGTGTGACATTCTCAAGGTGATGCAAATATCACAGCAGCATGTACCCAGAAATGGAGCTCACTGCCATGCATTTCAGTCACTTTTCCCTAGAAAAAGTAACTCAGTTCTTAACTTGTCTGATACAACTCAATTTAGGGTGTTAAGATTGTGATTATTCAGGGTCAAATCTGGAGTGGGTCATATATATAGAAAGTGTAAAAATAGAGAGTTGCTCTTCTAAACTAAACAATCCACTTTCACAGAACTCCTAACTGTAAGAAGCTGTTACAAACCACTGGCTGTGCCCCTCCACCACAGGGTACTGCATATCACCAAGTAGCTCTGCACAGGACCTGGTGACTTGTGCTTCACAAAAAGCACTTCTGCCAGAGAGGATCCAGCCTTGATCTGAAGCATTATCAAGAGATTGATAATCTGCTGCTGTCTGCGGCTTGTCTGTTTGTGTCTCACATTAATTCACCAAATGCCCGTCTCTGCTGCCTGAGTTCTCACCACCACTCCCAGTACAGGTTGTTGTGTGCAGGCATGCCACCCTTCAGATAGACTTCAGGACTGCTGAAATCCTAGCTGTTGCCTCCAGTGTTTTGAACACTCCTTTGGCACTTTCTTTTGCACCTCCAGGTTTCCACAATGTAATGTTTGAAATCTGGAGACCAGAACTGAGCTTGTGATTCCACTTTTGCTCACAGTGTTTTTTCTGAAAGGATGAGATATATTGGAGGAGTGTACTATGCCTCCTTGCCATACTTGATAATTCAGGCTTGCTGCTGGAGCCCCCTTCCAGGTCCAAGCTTGTGGGACTTGGAATGCAGGCTTTAGTTTCAGAGATATGACCATTATTTGTCATCCAGTCACTTTCAGTTTTACATTTGACATTTTTATATTGTGCATTTTTTTCTTCTTTCCCCCCTGTTTTGGTTTGTTGTTCTTTTAAAACAGCCTCAAGCTGCAGTGGTTTAGATCTCTCTCCTTATATTCATCCTGTCCTCATTCATATCTCCACTAGTCTAAGTTACCAGCTTCAAATTCTGAAATGTTTATTTCCAGCATTGATGATTTACAGTCTGAAACATCACTCTATAAAAGATATGATTTGATGGCATTTTCCTATTTACAGGTATTTTGAAGACCTGACAGATAGCCTGAACATTAGTCCTATACTTTGCTGCATATCATAGCTGAGTGTGTAATTTAGAACACTGAAGACAAAACGTGTGGAGTTGGGCGAGATGAAAAGGAAGTAGTTCTTATGTTCAGGCTATTTACATGCGTGATTTGTTCCATTCTCTTTCTAAGTATGTACTAAACGTGACATTCTTTGTGTCTGAAATAGTAGCAGAATAACCTAGTGGTTGCTAAGGTAATGAGAACCCACCGTTCCCTTTCCAATTCCTGTAAATAAAGTATGGAATTTAATTTCATTCTGTGTTACCTGAGGCAGATCAGGCATCTGATAAAACAAATGATCTTCACATTCCTCTCCACTTCCCTTTTTATTTTCATTGAAATACTGAGATGTTTCTCTTGTAAATAAATGAGGCCGCCCTGCAGATGGTGGGGTAGAAAGTAGCCTAAGAATTACATCTTTTGTCTTGCAGCTGTTTTCCTTCTGTGACTTAAAATGTATTTGTCTTCCTGCTGAAACACTTCTATTGCATGTGATCAGGGCTGAAGATTTGACAGCCATAAGAGTTCCTCTTTCTGTTTTTCTCTTGATGCAGAACTTGCATGTTTATTATCTGTGCTTTTGCTATGGATTGCAGGCACAGCATGAGTGTGAACCCAAGATTTGTTTCTTAATCAAAGAAAGGAAGGTTCTCTCAAAAAACAAAACGGTAAATCCAGGAATTTGCAAATGCCAGACACTAGTAGATGAGTGGGTGAGATACTTACCTGGGGAAATGATTCTTGGCAAGGATTATCACTGGCCTTGGGACTGCAGGCAACAAACAAGAAATCCAAAGGAGCTCTTGATCGCTGTGCAACCAGGCAACACTACACTCCAGACCATCTTGACTTTGTAATGGAAAAAGAGAATCCATATCAAGCTACTCAGCAGCTAATCAATCATCCAAATCCACCAGGCTGGGCACGGAAGATTGTATCTCTACGTACATGAGGAGGAAGAAGAAACAGCTGGGGCATGGGATGGAGTTCTGCTTGGAGTAAGGGAATCTGTTGTAAAAGAGAGGCAGCTTGTTATGCTGCATTATGGAATGGCAAAACAATATTCCTGCTTTTTTATGTGACAAAATTTTGTCTTGCTTGTGTTACATTGCTATCGAGTCATGGGTCACCTGCCACAGGTTGCCACAAGTGGGTTATTTTAGCCTAATAGCTGTATGGATATCAAGACTTTATATTCTAATAGCCTGTCTGCCCAGAGAAATAGATCTGGAAGGTGAAGTGGACAGCTGGCATAATATATGGACACTTGAACCTGGAAATGAAAAGACAGCTGCTGGATCTAATTTTAAACATAGCTTTTGACCAGATCCCTCTGTATCCTGCTTGTCCTACTACAGCAAAGTCATTAGTGGGAGTAGAGAGACAAAAAGCTGAAGATACTGGTAAAGAGTTTTGTGAGGAAGGGAATTACTCTTATTCAAGTTATGGTATTTCCATTTTTCACAGTAAGTACTGTCAGCTTCCAGGGAAGGGGAGTGGAAATGGTTTGTGGCTGGTGCATGGTCTAACGGTCTGACACGGGCAGCTCTTCTGGGGCCTCAGTGGTCAGTGGGACTCCCTCTTCTGCACGTACGAGGGCAGGCAGCGCTGTTTCAAACGAGGAGAATGTAGCAGAGTGAGGGTTTTCCTAACATTGCAAAATGACATATAACCACATATCAGCCAGGTTGTAATTCGGAGTTTTTACATCAGGGCTCGGGAATGCGGCGGCGTTATCGGCGGTCTGGAGCGCCACCTAGCGGGGTGCGGCAAGTCCCGCTGGCTGGGTTTGGATTTTTTCAGCAAGTACAAAAATAACCACGAATAATACCGTACTGACAGAATTCTTCACTAGGGATTAGCGAGTTAGGCACATTATTAATTCAGCAGCTGGTTAAGTGTTTTCAAGTTCCAGTTTTGCTTTCAGAATGCCATTACCAAGCTGGGTTGATTTTGGGGGGGGTTTCAAGTGTGACCGTATTGTTCTGCTTTATTACAACTATGATGCTAAAATTAAGGGCTGTGGAAACATTTCTGGAACTCGTTCTCTTTAGAGAGTTAGCTAACCTCTGGGAATTTTGTAAGCAAGCAGAACATTACTCCTCTGATGTGAAGATTCCCCTCTATTATAGACAGCTCTGTTAATCACAATAGGTTAAGGAATAATAGTTTTGCTGTTTATTATCTGCTTTTAATAAGTGAAACATCCAATTTTTTTTAAAGATATGTTTTTTAAATATATATAACAAGAAACCTGAAGAAGTAAGAATAAATAATAAATTGTTTGTTTATTACAAAACTTTAAAATGCAACTTGATTTTACATTTACCAAGCTTGCTTAGGATAGAAACGTTACTAAAATAGAATTGTATTATTCTAAAGGCAGTCTACATAAACTGGTGTTAATCTTCAGTAGAGAGAGAGTCTAAATAAGTTAATGATCATAGTCAAATATAAGTGCAGCATGCATTTATCTCTTTTTCTAAGAGAAGTGGATAAAACAGATATTTATTATAATTTGACTTATAAAAATTTTGATGTAAAGCATTGTAAATAGCATGATAAGAGCTGACAGAGGCAGTTGGAGCTGGAGTTGTGGGACAGAGGCCATAAAAGGCCAAATGAGGTCACATTTCATTTAAGCATGCCTCTTAATTTGCTTTCAACAGTATTAGCCCAACTAATATTAGATTCGTGTTATATTTAAACTTTCAGCTTTCCTGCCTCCTGCAGAACCAAATGCTGTTCCTGTTGATTCAACTCAAAGGCTTGGGAGTGACAGCTGCCAAGGAGGGCTTATTTCAAATCTTCTATCCCATGTTTGCCTCTGTATCCTTTCTAAACATGCATTTTTGTCTGTACCTCCCATCTAAAGCTCTTATTGTCAACAGGCAAGCTCAGAGATACCAAAATTGCGAAAGGAAGACCAAAAAGCACGGAACGCACTCTTGGCTGATATCCAGCAGGGAACTCGCCTGAGGAAAGTGACCCAAATCAACGACCGCAGTGCACCACAGATTGAAAGTGAGCATGTGCTCCTCAGTGAGGCCCTGGGGGAGCTTTGCTGAATTGAAGCCTCAGGTGTGGGTGGAGGTCAGATGGACAGTTTCAAACTAAAGGGCGGGTTTGAAGGTCAGCAAAGGTCTGCATCGTCACATGGCTTTAGGATGCAGAGAGGGGACACTTTCTAAACGTGCATCCTGCTCTGAGATCAATGACTGTAAACACTTCTTGGTACGCAACTGGTTTTCACCTTAACAGGCATCCCTTGTTCCAAAATAAACAATGAATGATGAAATCCTTGGAAGCATTTCAATAAAATAATTAAGTGGGAATTGTTGGCTCTAGCAGAAGAATTGTTCATTAGATTAAAATAACAAAAAATGCTGAAAAATTCTGGAAACATAAATTCAATATTAGACCTAACAGAACTACTTCTTGGTGTCACGATTTGTGTGAGGTTGAAGAGCACCAGAGGGTGCTGTGCTCCAAGGTACAGGTCAGAGAGGGATAGCAGTTCCTGTAGTAACAGTATAGGGAAAAGTTTGGCCTTGGCTGTTTGTGGGCACCAAGCCTTAGCAGTCTCAGGGCAAGGATTAAATGATTTCCTAATATACCCGGGGTTTTTCATTCTTTTGAACAGAACCCAAAGGAGCTAACAGAGATGGAAGTAACCCAGCTGTTAATAAAGGTGGCTCTCAGCAGCCTCTGGGAGGTTTATTTGCTGGTGGCTTTCCTGTTCTCAGACCAGCAGGCCAGAGGGACGTGACAGGTAAGGGCTTCATTTGTATGAAAGCATAGCTGGGTGGGCAGAAATTTGGGATGAAAGAACTTTAGGATTAGCTTTACTGATTGATTTTTATTGTGTTTTGGGTTTTTTTTTTCTGAGTGCTTAGTTCATCATGTGACCATGGAGGACTCAATTAATGATGTGATCGAAGCCACCTTTTTAGATCTCAGGTGCCTTATTCCTTAAAACATAAATAAAAAGCTATCTCTATACTTGTTAAGAAAGAGATTAAATAGATCTCTTTAACTGAGCTTTTTGCATGGTTTTAATGAAAAGTTTTAATTGTGCCTTGAATACAGTATTGAAATCTGAGCTTATCAGTTTCAGCACAGATGGCAAAGTCATATTTCCTTCCTTCCACTACTGTATATTTTTATGATATTTCAGTCTTGTGTATTACTTTAAAGATTCATATTTAAGATTTTTGCCCTCTGGATTTTATAGAGTATAGCTTTGATCCAGCAAGGTAATTTACTGATCTGAAAAAGAAGGGTATTGTTGCTTCATAATGACAGGAGGAAGGCACATGTGGGAGCCCCACTGCTGCTTTCACCTCAAGAAGGTTGCCAGTATCAACGAGGGATGACTTTTATAGTCACAGTAATGACCTCTGGCACTGTTGGGCAGCTGGTGCCTTCTCAGGCAGCACAGAGCAAAGTAGGTTTTTGCAGGGAAAGAAAGAACTTGGCTCTACCTGAAGGTTTTTTGCTCCCAAAAGGCATGCAAATATGTGTGATGGGGCTTTTGACACAGCTTCAGTGGCAGTAACTACTTTGAGTTGTTCTTAAAACTATGGCCATGCCTATCAGACTATGTGAGTGTTGAATGAGATGCCTTTTTTGACATCTTGCTTTGTGATAAATCCTTGACATTTACTCAGGAAATTATATTTTTAAGTTCAAAAGTCTTCAGGCATTTACTGTTAAATAGGAAATACCAGAACCTGTGCCTTCCAGAAAGCCTTTGAGGCATTGCATTTAAAAACTTGGCTTTTATCCATGGAGTTGAGGTTTCTGTAACGTTTGTGTGAATTTTTGATCCTTCAAGTGCTTAACTTGAAGGACGCCAGCTGATGTGTGTCAAACTGCTTGTGTACTTTTCACCGGGACTCTTGATGCCCAGCGGGGTGTACCAGGCAGGATGAGTGAAGCTGGTGTGAAGGGCCCCAGACCCTGCAGAAAAGTTCCTTCTCCTTAAACTGTTTCATTCAGCAGAAGCTGAGGAACAGGGAGGGGAGCAGGGCCTCTCAGCAGGTCTTCATATAACTAAGCAGAATCCCTGGTGTCCATTGGAATACATCACCTCCTAAGTCCCATTACGGCGTGGGCAGCCTGTTGAATATGAGGTGTTCAGGGTGAACGAGTTTAATCCCTCCGGGTATCCACTGGGGAGGGGAAGATGAAGAGCTAGCCCATGTCGCTGTTCGGTCTGCGGAGTGGGAATGCAATCCCGGTGTGTAACATGTGGTATCTGGTTTCCAGCAGGGAGGCCTGGGCAGCTCTCCGGAGTCCGAGCAGCATCCCCCAGACCGTCCGCACCGCCGAGCAGCGCCGCTGCCAAGGCGAGCAGCAGCCCCTCGCACCCGGCTGAGGGCCCGAGGGCCGCTGTCCCACCGGAGCCTCCCGGCCCCTCCCGAGCCGCAGCGGGAGTGGGCCCCGGGCGGCCCAGCCTGCCCGCCCCCCCTCCACCGCCTCCCGCTTCCAGCAAGCCTTCCCTCACTTTCCCTCCTCCTCCCCCTCTGCCCCCTCCGGCCGATCGCCAGGCCAAGGGTGTGAGCCCCGGCGCCGCTCCCCCGCTCCCTCTCCCTCAGGCTGACAAACCCGCCAAGCTTCAAGCGGGCTCTTCGCACCCGCTCCCTCCTCCTCCCCTTCCTCCGCCGCTGCCCCCCGTGCCCCCCTGCGGGCTGCCGGGCAGGGCTGAGCCTTCCGCGGCCGCCGCCGCTCCGGGCGAAGGCAGGGACTGCGCCCTTCCCACACCGCCGCCGCCTCCGCCTCCGCCGCCACACGCGGCCCCCAACAGGCTCTCCTTTCCCCCCTCCCCGGCCTTCAGCGGTGCCGACCTGCCCCCGCCGCTGCCTCCCAAGTCTCCCCACTTGCTGCCACAGTTGCACAAGCCAAGCAACATCCAGTCGCTGCCGCTGCCACCCACCCCCGGGCCCCCTCAGCCCGCAGCCGTGGTGGAGACCAGGAAGAAGCGACCCGGCCGAGGCGCAGGTGAGAGCGGCACCTCTGAAGGAAGGAGGCTTTTCCCTCTATTCGGCTAGCGGGGAAAAGCATAGAATGATTTGAGACCTTGAAGATGATCCCCTTCCAACCCAAACCATTCTATTGCACTGGTGACTGGAGAGCATGCAGGGGCAGGGATGAAGAGCACACATGGGAGGAATACCTGTAGGCTGCACGGCTTGTGATGAACACCCAAAACATCTGAGATGTCAGGCAGATCTTGGCGCTGGGCACACATGCCTTACAGTTTCAGCTGCCACTCTTGGAAAGCAACTTGCTGATCAGTGGAGCAAAGCCTTGGGACCACCGAGCTGCTTCTTGCCTTTTTGTTGGTATTGGTATGTCTGCAGCAGTGTGGTACCCTGACAGGCTCAGGTGGGGGAACAGAGTACACACCACTGTGTCTGCCAGGTCAGCAGCTGCTCATGTGCCAGCCTGCCCAGGACATCCCTCTACAGCTGTACCCATGCAGGAACAATATTGGCAACAGCTGGGAGACACTACAGGAGATAATGAAACAGAGATGGGGCAGCTACCAGCCGTAGGTGAGCAAAACCAAATCTGGCTGCAGCCCTCTGCTGTTCAATAAAGAGAAGCAGCCAGTGCCTCCTGTGGTCAAGATGGTTGGGCCAAAGATTTTTCCAGCTACTTAGGAAGTGGGGTATTATCCAGTATTTCCTTGAGTAGATGATAGAAGGAAATTTTATTAGACTCCTCTAATGTAATGGAAATAATAAAAACGATTAGTCTAGATCTGTGTGGGTTTGAGAAACGGAGACAGCTACTTAACAGGGAACATCTGAAAGAGAATGTTCTGTACCCTGTATTTTAGCAGCCACATGTCAGGAGAAAGATTACTGGCTCCTTTTGAGAGCCAGGGGATAGGCCATGTAAGCACAGCACATCAGGTGCCTTGTGGTGGTGATTAATGCTGCTCAGAACTCTCTGATGAACTGTTACTATGTCAAGGTGCCCATTTCTCATGGCAGTTCAATTTGTACGTTTTCCATAAAATTCCCCTGCCTGTCCCTTGTTATGTAGGAGGATAAGCAGTTTTGAGAGGCTGCTAACTTGGAGGCCTTGGGCTCCCTCCCCCTCACACGGTTCCTGTGGTGGGTCTTCCAGATGTGAACTTTGATGGCAGCTCCTCAGTGAAATGTACAAGACTAATGGCAATTCCATTACATAGCTGCCGAAGTGTCAGCAAATTTTCTTTTAGACATACCACCTAGCGTGGTTGTTTTGTTGATTTCCTTTGCTTAAAGAGACTGCTTGTTGTTGTGGAAGTGGAAGGATAATCTTCCATTCCAGACTGGGACAAAACCACACTTGAGAATGTCACACTTTTCTTAGAACTGGAAATGGAAAGCCCCAGCCAATTCCAATAGCGACTTGAATTTAATACTTGATGCTACAAATCTGTGGTCAGGCTTGGCAAACAACAGCTATGGGAATGTTTGCCCCAAATACTGCATTCTTTCTACACCCCTTCCACTTTTGTGTGTAGTTTAGTGTTGGGTTTAAGTCATGATGATGTTTATATGATGGTCTCCTGTTTTTTATTAAAGGAACCGGTGCTGGGAAGCTGGTCACACCTCCACAGCCACCAGCAAGATCCCCAACAACTGAACTTACAAGCAAGTCTGGAGTCTCATCCTGGGCTACAGCTCATGACCCCTACACACCACTTAAAAATGGAAATATGCACATTATTGGTAATATAATTAAATTAAATCTCTTGGCCTTAGTTAATAATGTTAGCACAAAGGCCTGTGTGCATCCCAGACCTCAAAAGCTCACTCAGGACTTTGTCCTATCAATAACAGGGTAGTCTAATAGAAACATTTTTGTACAACCTTATGCAATGATATAAAATTAAGGCTTTTTCACAAAGGATTTTAATTCAGTCAGTAGAAAAGAAAAGCATACACTACCTGCAGAGTTACTTAAAAATATGAAAAGTTCCCATAGTGTGCTTATATTACCATTCTTAAAACTAGATCATGGACATTTAGAGGCTTCACTCCTATAGGGCAAAGACCACTAAGAATTATTTTTGTGGTCTGGTGAATTGGCCGTTCATTCTTGTTTACAGCTACATATCTTGAAAACTACCAAGGAATATCTCTATTACCACAATACCACCAATGTAGAAAACTGAAATGGCAGACAAGCTTAATTTCAGTTTTAATAGCAGGCAGAGATTGCAATTAAGGCAAAAAACTTGGATGGCTCACAAAAGTACTCATCAAGATGGTTCATATGGAATGAGCCACTATAAATTCCAGGGGAAAATAAACTAACATTTTTAATTGAAATTACTTGTGGCAACATTGTTGGGGTTTTTTGTTGTTTTTTGGTTTTTTTTAAGTTTCTCTCTAGCAGAGACTAATGTTTATTTCCCTGAAACTTTCCAGATGACTTCGAATCGAAATTTACTTTCCATTCTGTGGAAGATTTCCCCCCACCTGATGAATTCAAACCATTTCAAAAAACATATCCCAGCAAGATACCCAGAGGTAAGTGTGTAAACATGAAAAGATCTGATCATTATCAAGAGGTTTAAAAATAGGGATGAAAAATAAAGAACTGAACCAGCA
The DNA here is from genome assembly GCA_013397075.1 of Rhabdornis inornatus. Taxonomy (NCBI): domain Eukaryota; kingdom Metazoa; phylum Chordata; class Aves; order Passeriformes; family Rhabdornithidae; genus Rhabdornis; species Rhabdornis inornatus. The sequence continues at coordinate 1,282,081 of VWZS01009115.1, forward strand.
TTAGCATAACTGGACTGCTAGCATAGGCATAGAGAGGAGTGGGATTTGTCACAAGGGCAACAGGGACCAAAGATATAGTGAAAAGCACTTCATAACTTTAGAGTCTTAGCTAATAACAAATTATGTGGCTGGACATACAGCCTGTGTTTTTAGATTGCTAAATTTGCAAAGCCTGGGATGTTAAAAACAGTCATGTTGTAAAACAGGCTTGGGCAGCTACTGAGTTTGATTTTTTGTTCACTAACTTGTGAAATCACAGAGAAAGATGATTTAATCCATGTCTTCCATTATGTATTTTGATTTAAATCCTATGCATGGTGTTTTACAACCTGAATTAACAAAGAGACTTGGTACCTTGTCAGGAAAGTGATAAATGGTTGAACCTTGTTTTATTTTTTTTTCCTCCCTTCTTAACTTAGAATCAGGTCACTATTGTTAACTATCCAGTTTTGAAAATGGGTAGTTGAAAGTGCCAGAAGATCTCATGTCCATATTCTGCTTTTTATAAAACCCAGTTTTCTGTATTATTAGATCTCCAGCTTCTAATTGACTTTTTGTTTTGTTTCCATGCTAAGATACCTTGCATGACTTTTCATAGCAGCCTCAGTCAGGCTAGATTGTCTCCTGTATATTCTGACTTTTTACTGAAGGGCTGCAGGGCACAAGCAATATGTGTGTGTATGCATGTAAACGTATGTATATATATGCACATGTATATATATAAAAAGAAGATCAAATAAATGCAGAATCCCTGCTATATAACTGCATCCAAAATACCTATTTAAAATCTGTCCTATCTATTTACAGATCCCTCTAAAAATCCTCCATTAAGAACACACGTGAGATGAGAAGAGTCTTCTGATGCTCTCTGGACTAGAAAAAGAAGATCAAGATAATATATAAAACAGAAGGGGTTCCTGTTGCAGTGATAGGTTGTACTTGAGTCACAAGTACTGCAATATTAACATTTCTATAAACTGTAAAACTATATAAATTATACCTTTTGAACTGGCCTGCATACTACAGGAATGTTAGTACAGGCTTTTAAATTACTGTATATAGGTGAATATTTTTTAAGCAAAGCAGCATAAAATTTAAATTCTTTGTAGTGTTGAAACAATTCTCATTCTTATTGTGCTGACAAGGTTACCTCAGAATGTTTTGTGCTATGTGCCCGTAGTTCTTTTTTCCCCTTCCATCATAATTTTTGGAAATTCTCCAGTTATTATTGAGACATTTTCCAATGAACTGTTAAACTAATATACTATCTTTAGTCTGTTTTTATGTTTCTTCACTTCTTCCATTCTGCCTGGCCACAGATTGCAGCAGGATGTCACTTTCATGAAGAGATGGGCCCACAATCCTTTTCTCATGAAGCGGAGATGGCAAGGAGCTGTGGCTGCTAATGAGCCTACCTCCTAATGATTACATATCCTTATAGGATAGTGTCTGAAGAAGCCCAGCTGGGTAGGGTGGTCATGGACTTGACAAAGATGACAGAACCTTTCCAAAATGGAGGAAAAGGAAGTTGCTGTATTGTGAGCAAGAAAAAGAAATGGTGTGTGTGAATACACGTGCTGTGATGAGTGTGTGTAAGGACACACGTCCTGTCTTTTCCTGCTGGCAAAGTGGATATTTACCATTTCTATGATAGATTGCCTTTACCCAGCAATTACAAGGCCTTTGGATGAGAGGCCTACATTTTAAACACGCAATTAGAGCTACTACTATTCACCAGTAGTGAAGGGTCATTGTCCAAAACACACCACATAGAACACTCAGCCCCCAAAAGTGGTTGTTGTCTCAAATAGAGTTGGTCGGGAAGAGTAACAGCTTAGCAGTGGATAAGATTTGAACTACTGCTTTTAATATTCAGAACTTGGGTAAGGTCTTTGGATCACAGATGTTCAGATCTGGTCCTAAGATACCTATTTCTAGCAAGAATTACCCTTATTCTTGTGCATTGGGAGGAGTGGGGCCAGATCAGGGAGGTGATTCTTTCCATCTGCTCATCACTAGTGAGGCCACACCTGATGTGTGGCCTCACATGCTGTGTCCAAATTCTGGATTCCCCAGTGCAAGGAGGACATGGCTGTGGTGAAGAGTCCTACAAAAGGCCACAAATGTGATGAAGGGACTGGAGCATCTCTCCTATGAGGAAAGGCTGAGAGAGCTGAGACTGATCAGCCTAGAAAAGAGGAGGCTCAGAGGGGATCTCTCCAATGTATATAAATATTTGAAGGAAGGGTTTAAAGATGGAGCCAGACTCTTTTCAGTGGTGTCCAGTGACAGGACCAGTGGAAATGGGCAACTGTAACACAGGAGGCACTGTCAGAACATCAGGAAATGCTTTTTGACTGTGGGGGTGAGTGAGCCTTGAAACAAGTTGCCCAGGGCCCTTGTAAGAGTCTCACTCCTTAAATATACTCAGAAGACATCTGGACTTTGTCTTTGGCAGCTGGCACTAGGTGACCCTGCTTGTCCAGGGTTGTTGGACCAGATGACCTGTAGCCGTCCCTTTCAATCCCAACCACCCTTTGATTCCCCTTTTTACAGCTTTTCTGCATTCCCAGACCTGGGTTACAACAACCCAAAGCACTGCTGGGGGCAGTGGCTGGAAATCAGTCTGCCACTAGGACCTGAGTGTGCTGGCTGACAGTGGCTAAACATGCTGAACAGGGGCCAGTGTGTGCTCAGGTGGTCAAGAAGGCCAACAACATCTTGGCTTGAGGAGGTTCAGAGGGGACCCTATCGCTCTCTATAACCCCAAAGGATACATGTGGGGGTCAGTCACTTCTCTCAAGTAACAAGGCAGGGGACAAGAGGAAATGCCCTCAAGCTGTGCCAGGGGAGGTTTAGATTGGATGTTAGGAAAAACATCTTCACCACAAGGGTGGTCAGGCATTGGAACAGGCTCCTCAGGGAAGTGGTGAAGTCACCATTTAATACCTACAGGTATTTAAAAGACTTGTAGATGTGGCACTCAGGGACATGGTTTAGTGGTGGATGTGGAGGTCCTGGGTTAACAGTTGCATTAGATGATCTCAACAGTTGTTCTCCAATATAAATGATTTCATGATTCAGCAGCCTGAAAAAGAATACTGCTGTTCCAGGGTGAGTCTGGTGCTAACAGCCAGGCTATTACAGTTATGGCATTAATTTATATAATTGCCATCAATTCCCCTCAGAGGTAATAATGTTATAGATCACTGATGATCTTTCCCCATGGTGTTGTCTTTGAACAAAACTATTTGGAAAAGATAGGTAACTGCATCTTTACATCCCTGCTTTTCTCTTTGTTCTTACAGCAGCTCAGTTATGCTGTAACTATTCCCACACACATGCATATTCATGGTGTGAGATGGTGTAGGGGTAAGAAGCTCTTCACCCACAGGTCTCCAAGAAAGCAACATTAGTGTTTTTCTAGCCTATTATGATAACTTGCTGTACATCATGTGGAAAAAAAAAGAAAAAAAAGTGGTGATGCTTTGACCAATACTTGGCAGTAGTTATTTGATAAATATGCATGAATATAGTAACAAGCAAGAATCTACATTGCCTCTGAAACAACTGGAAAAGTTGAATACTGTTTTAAAAACTATTTTGTTATAGTACTATTAAAAGTGGCATATTGTTGGCTCTCATTTATTCTGAAATTTGTGTACTGCTCTGTAGTAAGTACCTTCATAAGGATTTTAAGACTACCTAATGCTGGACTACCTGCCAGCATATATATAAAGAAGAAAATTTTAATCTATTTTTTATTATGGTTTGGGTATTTAGAAATAAACAACATCTTTCAGGGATGAAATTAGAAATCCTGTGTCTATTTGCTAGCATTTCTGAAATGTTTCCATATATTTGTCATTCAAGATCCATTGAAGCTTCTGGAGATACAGAGAATCACAGTGGATATCATCCTGAGGCCGTTGATCCCACAAGTCCCACTGTGTCCTTCCACTGAGACGCATCTCTGTTCAAGACCACTGCAAATATTAAGACCATGCAGTTGCTCCGGTTTCTACTGACTGCACCCAACCATGTTGCTTTACCACAGCTGTTTTTTGTTTTTAAATGCACTATACAACTGAAGCAACATAAACATACTATTAGAAAATTACTACCTGGATCGCTGTGCTCAAAACAATTTATTCGTTCTGTCATGTAAGCAGTTCCACATAAGGTCATAAACGCCCATGAGATAATTGCAAGTGTTGCTTTCTTCTTTCTTAAGAAATAGGCAAATAAGATACATGATGTTTTTAACAGGAACACCCACTTCTTTCATCTTGCCTCCCTCCCAACTCTCAAAGATTAGAGATCCAAGTTGTGCAAAATAGCTGTGAGAAGTGGTATATCCCAATTTTTGTCCTCTAGCTGGGGCAATAATTTTTTCATCTCTCTTCCCTGGTTGTTCAGAAATATCCATCTACTCCTATCAGGAGATGTGATTTCATGAGAAATCCATTTACTTCAGTTATGGGCAGCTGGAAAAAGCACACTTCTCTTTCAGTGGACTTCATCGCCCACAACATTCTCTGAAATCAAACATGCTTCTTGCAGTCAGCCCCTCCTCTGGTACACAGAGGATACAGAGCAGCTAAATTTCAGGGTGTACTTGAATATTTTGTTCTCCTGTTGTCTACACTTTATTTAGACACAGAAGTTGGTCCTATGATAGACAGTATGGGAAGATTTTATTTTGAATGAGAGATTATTAGGTAGGCCATAACAGAAAATATATTCTTCCTTGTTTTTTGTAAGTGAAAAGGCCCCATGTTTTCTTGTCCAATTGCCATCTGTCATATAAGTCAAAGTAATGAGTCTAAACGGAACAACTTCATTTTAAAAATCCTGAGAATGCAGTGTGCCAATAGGGCAATGAATATTTCCCTGATGCACAACTCTTACAGTTTCAACTTGAGGTGTTTCTGCTTTCTAAGGAGCTTTTACTTCCTCAATACAAAAGCCTGTGGTTCTTTACCATCCACTTTCCCAAACAGTAAGGGATTTTAATTTCATATGTTAACTTCCACTTATTAAAGACACAAACATCTTCTTTCAACCTCCTGTATGAAAAAAACCCACCAACCATCTTCACTGGACACAGTGTTTACTGGTTTAATTCTCAGTGTTTGCCCTATCTCACTTCCACAAGAAGAAAATACAGTGAAAAGCAGGTCTGCCCGTAGGACTGTGGAGGAATGGAAGCATGCTGCAGCACTGCACTGAATGTAAGGAAGCATAGGACAGCCATTTCTAAGCCTAACCAGTTGGATTGCCACACCCACCAGCAACTCACTGGTACTTAATGGATTCATCAGCCATGTATGTCACAACAGAGATTACTAGGAGCTGTTCAGCAGTACAAAGGCAGAAAGATGGAGAATAGCCAGGTATTTATCAACGTCCAGCATCTATTCCTTTAGAAAATGCCAAATCTCTAGCTTGTATATAAATCCAACACCTTATTAACTGCATCTTAAGAGCCAATATGTGTAGATCTCTACAGCATCCAGGCTGGCTCTGCACTTCAGTACTCAGTTCTGGAGTATCAGCCAGGTGCACTACAAACACAAGCTGGCTGAGGGCGAAGGCAGAACTTAACCTGGGGGACTTAATTCTGATAATTTGTACAGGCACAATGTCAGGTGCTGAGTTACTGCAACCAGATACGGCCATACGAGGCCAGCACAACAAGGTCAAGAACCAGGACTTACCTTCCTGCCCGTCTCAAACTGTGATTTCAACTCTACCATTTCAACTCTGTATGAATTAGCAAGAAGAGAAAAATGCAAGTCAGCTTTGCTGCAAGCCTAGTCCTGAGCAACAGAGGGGAAAAACAGATTGCTTTCAATGATAGTATGGCAATTAGCCTGATGAAGTTAAATCTTTACTTTAATTGGTTGCCCAACATACATGTTTTAACATTCTGTACTAAATTAGCCAGCATGCACACAGTAATTGGACCAGTCAGTGACTTTCTCCTTTCACTATATACATACACAAACGGGAACACCACAAGATTGGACGAAGGAAAGCAATTTGTTAACCGGATACAGCTAGCAAGTAACATTTTTTCCTCTAGAAATGTTTTTTCCTGCAAAATCACAAGTGTGAAGACTTCCTTTCAAGGCTTGAAGAATATTGCAGTCTTCCAGTGAAAAGGCTAACAATAGCCACCATAGCTGAAATGAGATAAAATTTGTTGAAAATCCATTCCAAGCAAGAGTGAAATTGAAAAAAAAATCACCTGCAATGCAGCATAGGGAAAAGGGACTTTGGAGACAAGCTGAGCAGGTAGAAAGATGGGTTTGAACCCAATTCTTAACATCCTCAGCTTAGTGTAAAAGAGGAGGAGGTTCAGAATCGGATCCAACATTTCACATTCACTGGTAGAGTAGTATCTAAAAATTGCTTACTTTATTTGAAGAACTTTAGTTCTGTGTCAACACAGTCATAGAAAAGATCCACTACTTCAGCTGGATCCAGAATCTCTGTACGAGAAAGGATGTCTTCCATTGCTTCTAAACCTTGTTTTTCAAGGTCTAACATAATCCTCATCAGTTTCTGGCCTTTATCCTAAAGGCATGAAACAACTAAACTCAGTTAACCAGCAAACAGGCTCATTGAAGCATTTTACTGTTTCTCTTTTTTACAGGGTTATTTTCAAATATTTTTAAAAATGAAAAAGCCTTTTTAAGTACTAACTATTTCTGTTATTAGTTGTTTTGGATGGCCAAAGGCTAAAAGGAACAGTCCTGGACACTTTGTGAGTAAAGAAAAAGAACCAAAAAGGAGTTGACAAGTTTAAAGCAAAGAAGGAAGAGGGTGAAAGATGGATAGAGGAAAATTATATAAGGCTTGTACATATAAGAGAGATAAAGAAAGTTCTTAAGTTTTTAATCCCACTAACAGAACTATATGAGAAGACTAGAAACCCTAAGAATTGTACCTGTGGTATTTGCATGTGTATCCCTCAAATCAACACCTGCAAGATGATGAGTAGATCTGAAATGATGTGTCATGTAACAGTGTTAAAACTCCAGATCCCAGGGAGGTTGTGCGTGGCATTCTGACTTACTGCTCTTTGTGTTTCTAGAAAATTTACTCCTGGAAAAAGTGTGATTTCATTTTATCCAAATGTTATTTAAACTCTATTTTTTTTTTTTTTTTGTAATTGAGAAGGGCTGATTGTTTTGCTTGCAGCTTTCAAAACTGAGTTTCAGGGGGAAAAAAGTCATTTAGAATGAGTTCTGAGTTTTTCAGGATTTTTCTCAGCATTTTGTCCAGAAAGAGCAGAGCATCTCATGTAAGGTTTAGGCTCTCGGATGGGCAGCTCTTTTATAGAATGAAGCCTGAGTAGAAACTGCATCTCCTGTTCTACCACAACTACTGGTGTCACATTGTGGGGACTTTAACAGGCAAAAGTCCACAAGATGCTAAGATGCCTCTTCTAGGTCTTCCCTAAATCAGCATCTTGCATAATGATATGAGAGCCAGCTGCACATTAAAACAATGTTACCAGAGGCCACAGATTTTAAATTACACAATTCCAAGAAATCAAAAATCTAGCCCAAATTGCATTTAAATAATGTTTGTACTAGCAAAGGTTATCACAGCTTTCTTCATCAGTAATGGGTCGTAGCAAGACTGACCAATGCAAATACAGACAGAGGAAAATTGTAGAAAAGCAAGTCCTTTTGAGGAAGTTCAATACAACTATGTGAGGATCTTCCACAAATTGCCTGAATGCCAATAAAAGCCTGACAGGTGTGCGTTGGTGATCTTTCTGTTTCACTTCCTTAAAACCACTTCTCCAGTTTACTGCTCTAGTTGTAATTGCAAATGTTGAAAAGTTATATCTCAACCATTTGGAAAAGCTACACAGAATAATCCCCTTCCTGACTTTACTTATTCCAAAATTATTTGCATAAGAGACCCTCAACACTAAGTTTATATAATGGAAGGTTTATACAATGGAAGGTTTTCAGCCCTCAGGTACTGCATGGCCCTGCAAAGTGTCATTTCTTCTCGCATGGCTTTTTCAGCTAAATATTAAAAATTAACAGAAATGCATTGAATTGCAAAACGTAAGGCTCGCAAAACTGTCATGTACAAATTATGCCTTCAGGAAAAATACCTTTCCAAACTATGTAGTTCTTAATCCAGCATATAATTTAAATTACAACACTCGTGCCCTCATCCTAACACATAATTCTGATACCATGTTGTACTAGCATCCAGTGTTCTAATCACTAAAAAGACTATATGTACAGTGGGGATTGAACAGGATAATCAGCTTAATAGTTTGACTTTTCATTTTGTAAAAGTAATGGAACAGAGAAACACTCTCAGGATAACAAAAACTATGCAGAATAGTTTGTCCTTCAGAGGATATCATTATTCAAGCTAAACTCACAAAGATTCTAAGAATATTCAGAGAATGGTTTCCAGTGAGTGACTGTGAACTAAGTTTTGGAGTTAGGAATCCACATTAACTTCAATTTTTTAATTCCAGATCCCACAGCTCTTACCTGATCATTCTCCAGGAGAGATCGGGCCCATTCATGTGCCTTGTACAATTCATGCCTACGATCAGGTTTCTCCTGGAATCGAGGTATCTTTTTAGCAGGATCATCATTGCCAAAAGAAGGAGATTGTACTTTTGGTACTAATTTTACATCATCGACAAAAATAAAGGGTTTAAATATGGACCTGAAAGAAATGAGAATTACTGCTTGCAGTAATAAGAGAGATCTCATATGTGTTACTGAAATGTTCACCAGGCTATTTTGAAACAACACATATGAAGCAGCATAGGTAATTCATCTACACTAGACATGGATAAGGTTAGAGACTTGGTACAGGTCACAAGCAAAACAAATCTATGTGCTTTAAAAGAACTGGGCTTGGCAATTATTGTAAAACCTTATTACCCCTTTTACCTATAAGATTCTCTGGTGTCCTCATGCCAATTCTGCTACTTCTTTAGAAGAGTAGCACTGATATCCTCCTCCCAAGTTTTTTGTAACAGATCTCAACATTCAGCCTCACATCAGTTTTTCTCCTCTGTTCCCACTGGCATCTCTCCTCCTCCTTCCAGATTTAATTATTTTTTTAAATCAGAAAAAAACACTTGTGTGGAGCAGGGAAGATTACATATCTTGCTCAATATCAGAGGATTTTGCACGTAAACAGCAGCACTTCAGAATTTTACTTCAAGAGCTGGGGGAAGACATGGTTACCAATACTGTGACATTTCTCAAACAACTTTAACATTGGGCTTGCATCTAAACTCCTAAGAGAGACAAACAAAAAAAACCCATCAATACAGGACCTTCATTCCTGAGAAGATGAAAGTAGGTTTCATCAAGTGCATGGAACAACTGCATTCCTTCTCTTTAAATACAGAACAACAAAGCACCCTGCATTCTGCAGTGAAGAATCTGCCAAAAGTGCAAGGCTTCTGCAACATACAATTAATAACCACTGCCTGTGGACAGTCAGCAGGTTCACTGCTGCTACCCTTCTATCACTGTCACGAAGCCTTGCTGACTAAGAATTTACGTGACTCACTAGCTGCATTTAAATAATTCTGTCTTAATGCATTACAGTGTAGAATAAAGCAAGAAAAGTCTCTAAACAAGGCTTTTAAGCCAGGTTTTCCACCTTCAGAAGGACAGAAATCCCAACAAAATAATTTGAAGCCTTGCTCCTTTTTATCGCAAAATATTTGCATCAAGTCAAAGGAAAGTTTGGGTAAGCACATTTAAAATTGACACTTAACCCTGAAAGTCTTAGTTGCATAATGCAAAGTGGGTGGAAAGTCCCTTTGGCATGGATGACTTCCACAGCCCTCAATAAAACCTAATGATTACTGCTGGTCTTTCTACAGGAATGACTGTAGTTGTTCAAGGGCATAATTTTCTTCTCCCTGAAACCTCTTTACCTCAATGCAAGTGGCTGATCTCCTGAATAACTGCAACTGGTTTAGTTTAATTTCTCTGAATCCCAGGTGGATTCTGTTTAAAACACAAGATGATTCATTAGTTCTTTGATGATCTGGCCCATGAGCTCCCTAATCTCCTTAGCTACATTCAGCTAGAGAGGATACCATGTAAACCAACTGGAAACTGTTCCTCCAATAAAAAGCATGCTTGGGATCCCAGCAACCCGCAGATGTTTTGCTGCGTTAACGTTTTTATGTCATATGAAGCTACCTAGAGTACACAGCCCCTCTTTGATAGGTAAAACACTTCATTTGAGTTTTGCACCCACCTGTTCAAGAGAAGTGACTTGGGAATTCCCCAACTTCATCATCTCAACATCTTTCCAACTTGAAAGCAACTACACTGGAATTCCTGGCTCCTCCCTAAACTTTATTTCCCCTAGAAGCTCAGGACTGTCAGATTGCACATCACAGAGCCACTGACTGCTTTTCTGGTTAGAACATGTTCTTAAAGTATGTTCCAGTTTGTTTGGCAGGGTTTGTTTACCACCTTTCAACCCATCACCTGCTCTGCACCCCAGAGACCCCAGTGCTGTGGCTTACCTTGAAGGGTCTGGCGTGCCAGTGAAGTAATGAATACAGGGAAAACTAGGGTCCTGAGGCAGAACAGACACTATGCTAGCTGTAGTAAGGAAAGATTCAGAGTCCACACAGACACCACTGTCCTTGTCACGCAGGACATCAATCATAGCTTGTGCAGAAACGTCACCTATATGGAGGGGGGAAAAAATTCCTGAGTGTTCTACGGCTTGGAGCGCAGGTAAGGATTTTAGCCTGAAGAAGCTTTGGCCTAAAATGGCCACTAACACTTGACATGGGCATGTCACAAATCCCAGTTAATAGTTTCTATTTAAACAATGAACATTCAGAAAGAATGTGCCTAGCTAGTAAATTAGAATGGTAAGAAGCATCAATTAGGCATGGCAATTGCCAGGTAGGGAGAAATGCTATTTAAAAGGTCCTTTTCCAGGAAGAAGGCTGTAATACTGCTTTAGCAGTCATTATGAACAGACTAGTTACATAAAAACATCCATTTTCCTCTACCCAAGCAGGGCAGAATGAGAGCACCCGGATCTTCCACTTCTCAATTTCGATTCTCTCTCAGTCAAAATTTTGAAACATCATCTCACAGTCACAGAATGTTACAGCACAGACCTAGACACCAAGATTTTTCTCCAAACCCCTGTCTACAACAATCCTCTGTTCTCACCATGTTTCCTGCCTGTGTTCATCCTAGCTTTCCCTCCATGGCCCCTCCCATGTTTTCTCACATGCTCCTTTGGCAGGTCAGGCTTCTTCCCCTGTACTTTCTCAGACTCTGCAGTGGCTCAAACCTCCATGCACAGGGGCCTCAACACACCAGGAGACAAGGAATGACTCAGCAGCCTGCAAGATTTTCAGCCACAGCCATCTGTCTGTAGGGGCCCTCAGGGTTTTTAGTGCCATAATCCAGATTTATTAAGATCTTTTACCTACAGTCCTTCAGAGTTACTGTATCTGCCTCAGACACAAACCAGGGTCCCTGCAATTTTCCAAGAGAATGAACTTTGCAGTGCAACAAATATCTCACCTCTACAGTCTTCAGAACATTTACCAATATGTGAAAATGCCAACAGTCTAGTAAATTCACATCTGTAGTAAAGGGCTTTTTAGAAAATGGCAATTTGTGCTGTTTTTCATGCATGAAAGAGCAGATATATGTCAGTCATGCACTGCTGCAGGCTGGCCATTTCAGAGGTATTTTGGCCAGCTGCAGTGAACAGAAGTCAGTAATAAATTTGGGTCTGGAAATAAACCCTTCCTTTGATTGCAGAGAATAGACACAATGTCTGCTCCAGCAGCTTTGTTCTGCTCAACAAAGAAAAAGGGACTTCAGTTTGCAACTGCTCTTCCTTAAACTATGCTCTTGAAACTTTCCCCAAAAGGTTAAATCTACAATTTTCCCAAAATGCAGATTCCAATGAGCTCAATCTTTGATATGTGAGGCCATTTTTTTTAATAGTATCATTTTAGTGTTAGGTAGGGCCACTAAAATTACAGGAAAGCACAAACGCAGTGGCACATCACGCACATCAGAACACTGAAGGAAGTTACTTTGTAGTTGCAATCCTGTTTTGAAACCTTTAGGGTGACATTAAGGGCTTCATCCTAAATTGTGGCAAGTTTAGGGACAGTCTTTAGTTCTGATCTTCCTTCCTACAGTTTCTATGTAGAGGTGTTCTCAATCACATGTAGTTCTGGACAAAATGCTTGAAAAGGAGGCAGCAGTGACTAAAAAACCCCATTGTGCCCACAGAAAGATAGTTCAACACTTACCACCTTGCTTTTCTAGGCTCTCCCTGCCAGAACAGCAGGCTAAATGGTCATCAGCAAGAGAAAACACTTCAGAAAAATTGAAGTCTGAGTCTCCATTCCACCAGCCTTGACTTTTCACGTAATTCCTTAGTTCGGGATGCTCAGCATCAATTTTTGTAGTTAATGAAAGCTGATTGCAAATGCATTTCACTCCCTCTAGAAAGAGCCACATATTAAAAGAGAGCCTTAACACAGTTTTTCTGGGAGAAGATGGGAGGAAAAATGTCATATCAATTAGGAAACAAATGAAACCATTGATTAGTATGTAAATTTGGCATGACTGTGTAACTATATAATTACACATACACAGAATTACCAATCACTGCAGGTTGCAGAGCTCAATCCTCTGTGCCCTACTGAGACACTGACACTTGTGATTAATAGTGGCATTTAGACAGGATGCCAGTTTCACCTTACAAGTTCTGACCACAAAGCAGTAGTGGTATCCAAATGCCAAAGGCACATGCCTAATCTTTTTTCCAATGCCATATTCCACAGACACAAGAAGGCTTGAAATCTGACTTGATTTCAAAATATATTTCAGCACAGAGCTGCATTTAATGAACCTGCCTTGCCCTTCAAAATTAAAAATTTGGAAAATGTTTTTAAAATCTTAACAATTGCTTTTAGCTTCCTAGTTGAGAAAGTTTCATTGTAAGCTGCAAGATAGGTTTAAATTTTTTTATCCTAAATTTTAAAATGGCATGAAGTAAAAAGAATGTGTAAGTAGCCTCCAAAGAATACTAAAGGGTTTTTAAAGTTCCTTTTATCAAAAATACTGCAGTGCTTACAACCATATATCCACAGTATGGCAGTGGTTGCTGCAGATATTCCTCAGAGAATAAAGCAAATGTATTGGAAGCCAGAGAAAGAGCTGATAAAGTAAAACTATAAACTAAAATAAACACAGATTCTGGAATTTGGCATGAATAATTTCCTAGACAGAAGAAAAACAAGTAGTTGTGGAAGTTTTTAATACCGCCTTCCAAAAAAGTAGGCTTGCTTTTGTGATGCCTCATGCATGCAATTTAAATAATGGGTAACAACTTCAGGAAATTCTGTGCATCATTCTGCAAAAAGTCCCTGTCATCCAATTCTGACTTACTCTAGGGTCCCTGACAGCTTATTCTGATTCACACTTTCAAACAACATTCTTTTCAGGGAATTTTCTTGGCTTGAGTGATGATACATACTTGTATTCATGTGCAGCTAGGCAAGCCACTCTTTAAGAGCTCTTTAAATATTACATTTATTAAATAATGCAAAATAATATTTCATGGGTTTGATCCACCACCAAAAAAAAATTTATCAATTAAATAAATTTTTCCACTGAGACTTAGGAACATTAATAAAAAGGATTTTGAAGTGGTTATTCTTAAATTATTGCCAGAGAGTTGCTTGACAAACACTCACTATAAGCTTAACAGTCCTGCAGCAGTAATATTAGAACACTGAGAACAGTCAGGAAAAAATATGCCTTCACACTGGGGAATGACACATTTTCCCCATTTTAACAGCATTTGTGCATTCATTTGAAAACTTAAGAGGCACACTTACGGTTGCAAAAAAGAATCCCCTGAACAAAGTGTGAAATATAGAGTTTTTACACAGCCAGCAGCCTTTCCTCCTGGCAGGCTAAAAAACCACACTGAGACTTATCTGCAGCTCACAGGCAACTCCTGAAGAGCAATGTGCTGGTAAAAAACCAGAACAGAGCTGCAGAATCATTTCAAAAAGCTGCAAGCAGCAGATGAAGGCAACCATTTATTTGCTGGGAAGAAGGACATGAAGGTTATGTGTTGCTGATGCAGCTAAAACTGATAAACAAAACCCACTGTTCTTCAAATATCAGTCAGGCAGGTCAAGAGAAGAAGGCAGGCTGTCACTGCATAATCCCAGGAACCTCAGGAGTCAGCTGCTTTCCAGAACTGGGGTTTTATCAGGATGGCATTTTCAGTCTTCTCTCCTCTATGTTTGGTATCTGTTTGTGCCAGATAACCTGTAGGTATCCCTAAAATACAAGCTTTACTTGGGAAATCACCACCTCTATGAAGGTAATTGGTTCCTATTTGGTGGCAGGGGCTGGCAGCAGACCATCACAAAATACTGCACAGTCTGGTGTTATTTCTGTGCTCCTTCCCATATCTGCTGTCTCCTACCTTTCATTTAGGGGGAAATGAGGAGAGAATTGAATGGATCTCTCATAGCTCAAGTCACGGATAACAAAAGTCCTCTTGAACACTCTGAATTTTCACTTCATTCAAACATGAGTACATTTTGAAAAGCTCTACTCTTATGAAAATAAAAATCCCTTTAACATCAAGATAAGAATAAGATAAATAATAATAATGACAATAAGATAAATACAGGCCTTTAACAATATTACATTAAGGCAGCCCATATATGCTGGAAAAGTTTTAAATAAATTCATCCACTAAGCCAGTGAATTCTAGAGGTTAGTTAGGCAGCTCTGGCTTCACACATACAGAAAAATAAATAATTTACAAGTTTAAAGAGCAGAAAATTATTGTTTTGCACTATCCTTTAGAAAACAGCGATATGAAGGGAGTGTATCTATTTCAGTAAAGGAACTACCACGAGCAACCCATTCAATTTATCACCTGAAAAAAAGCCCTTTTGTCAAAACCATCAATGCTTAACCTTTCCTCACAATATTTAAGATTTCTAAGTAATAATTTGGGCATTAACTCCATCAAAAAACCATCTGACATGTTCCAAATAGAAAACAAATCTGGGAAAATACACCTATCAAATACAAAAATTATTATTATTACATAGTTTATGCATAAAGGCAACCTCCACAGAAAATGCTAAGTCACATCAGCCAATGCAAATCAACACACTAAAAAAGTCAGAGTAGTACAAATATAGAAAACAAATAATGGTGATTTAATCAAACACTTGCGTTCATTAGTCACTTATTTAAACTTAATGACTTTAAGACCAATTCTTCCAAGACAACTCTTTACAGCTATTTTTAATAGGATTTGCTGTGAGTTCTAAACTAACCTGTGATTTTTTCAGCTGCCCAATACTTTCCAGAAGTCTCCAGTATCCAGGCTTCATTTCTGTCCACAATCAAAAATGCACTTTGGAAAGTATGGCATGAACTCCCATCTTCATAATAATTTCCACCTTGTCCATGCTCTTCCAACAGAGCAACTATTACATCCAATGCTTCTTTAGCTGTTGCACCTCTTTCTAGGCCAAGTCTATAAGAAAAGGGTAAAACAGAGATTCAGAGAGGAATGAAACTGTGAGATCTCCTTAAGTTATTAAACATCAACACTCATCTGGGTTTGAAATATTGAAGTGTCTGGTATGCCTAGTATAAGAGTTCTTGCTTTAATTAGTAACTAGAATTAAAGGATAGGATATTGAATTATTTGTTTCTTGTCTTGATTTTCTACCCTGGCTCTTTACCCTTAAGCCTATCATAGCTGGCTTTTAGTTTTTAAAAAGAGTCCAATTACTAACCAGTGATCTCAGCTGCACTGTAAACATGCAATGCTCTATTTATCTCCTCCTCAGGCAGAATATATTTGAAGGACAATTTGCAAGTACTTTTTTTTTTTAAGTAACAGCTGTACCAAGTTTACTTTTCTGAACAAGGGTGGGAAATTATGAATTAATATGACCAGCTATCAAAAAAGGAGAGGAGTATTCAATATTATAAGCTCTCTATAACCTCACTTTCCCAATGCTCTGGTTGGCCATGGAAACTAGGTGTTATCCTTATATGCAAACTACATGCTGTAAAGACAAGCATTTGTGCACAGTCATACTTCAGAGCTCCTGTAGAGGCTTCCCCAAAAAGCAATTTGAATACCAGATATGGCTTTTGTCAGAAGTAAGAGCAACTGTGTGTCTGAAAGAACAGAATTTTAAAAGGAAGTTCAAGCAAAGCAAGGGTATTTTATAGAAAAGTAAACTGAGGTGTGGTAATAAATTTTACAAAGCCATAGGGAATTACTGTATCCTGCCTTGAATAAGTGGCATTAAATAATACCTTGATATAATTTACAGCCCTAATTGAATCAACAACAAAAGCAGTAACCGGAAGTTGAAATCAGACCTGAAAACAATTTCACTGGTTCCAAAATCCAATTACTGGTAATGAGAAAATGCAGTGTTTCAAACAACAGCGTACCTATGCCTCCATCCTTTGGGAGAATTACCTAGATCAGTCCAAAATTTCTCTTGGATGTTTTGTCACCTTAATATTTTCCTCTGTGTTTGTCTTTTCTCTGACTGCTCTATGGACAAAAAATTGTGACTGATGGATAGCTCCAAGAAAATCACTTTTTAGGTGTGAGTACTATCTATGCTAGCTCTCTCCATTTCTCTTGAAATCACATAACAAGAATACACTACTCTGTTTCTTTCCTAAAAACTACAGTAGACAAAGCAGGTCCTGATAATTTGGATACAGATTTGTTGATCTCAGTACTTCTCAACATGATCTCTGCACTGGTTCTGCTTTGTTAAATACTTGGCCACCATTAGCCTTGTTTTAGGCTGAATTATTGAAGGGAGTGTTTTCATCTCTCTCAGCAGCATCAATTTATCACTTACTGATAAAGAAGAGCCAAGAATGTTAAGGCTTAACTTAAAGTGACAGCTCCTCCACCATCATCTTCTTACTTTGTATTTATAGGATCTTTCCTCTCATCTTTTCTTGTTAGCTGAAACTTGTTTTGTACTGGTGACCCCATTTTTAGTCCCTATGTTTTTCCTTCATTCTTTTCATCACTAGTGTAATTGCTTTTTCAGACCAATACAGCTATGCCAGTCTTTGCACATACCACAGACATAATTCAGAAGCCAGTCCAAAAGCGTATCTTATTTATTCCCTAAGAGCAGTCCCTGCCACAGGTGAGGGAATGGACTGAAAATTACCTTTGTGACCATAGAGTCACTAGATTCAGTGATAATCTTCTCCCTTCTCCCATTTAATGACCAAAACCATTAGGTTATAATTAGATCTAACCTGCCAAGAGACATAACATCCCACTAAAACTTTAATAATGTCTCCCTGAAATTTTCCATTTGAGGTGGTTACAGTTTAACTTTCGCTGTCAAAACCGCAGCAGGGATTCAGGCTGAAGAAGTATCCTTTAGGTACTGTATTTTTATAAACGGCTCCAATCTTATATTTATCTCCATTAAGTAAAGGTTTAGGGTCTGCTTTTGTTCGGCTGCTCCTATCTGTCAGTCACAAGGGACAGCAAAGAAAAGGAAAAAAAAAAAAAACCACACTGAAACAAACAAAAAAACAAACGAAACAAACAAACAAAAAACCAAAACCAAACAAACAAAAACAAAGACAAAACCAAAAACAAACAAACAAAAAACCCCACCAAACAAACAAAACCCAAGGGAAAAAACACCATCCTACAAAATGACCACACAACTCATTTCCACAAAATTAAGTCTTGTCAGTTATCTCAGCATCAGTGTCCTCGGCAACCACAGCATAACTCTCTCACTAACACACTTCAGAATACTCTTCAAGGTGAGCTGGAAGAACAGTTAGAAGCAATTTCAACCCCAGATGAGAGTTTGAACTAGTTATTAGCAAAATTTCAGTGATTTAGTACAATTCACTCCCTAAGTACCTCCAATATGCTATCATATTGTCAAAACAATATTATCTTAAGCTTTTCGACTTCACCTATCAATTACATAATGCAGGCTTTCCAAATTAACATACTTGATGACATTCTACTTCATTCCATTTTGAGGTCTCTAAGGAAGGAAATTGGTAAGCAAATTAATACCATTTTAAAGAGCATCCTTGACTCTCTGCCAAGATTGGCATCTCTGTGTGGCTCTGAAAAACTTATTGCACCTGAGATGAAAAGAACAAATAAATAATACAAACATAGGGATTAATACTAAGACAAAAATGCAAAAATAAGGGTGTAATTCACAGGTTTCTCCATATTTACCTTTTGTATGATAATGCTGTCCTAACTTATCAGCAAAACAGTACATGAACTCTTTGGAAGAATATGCTTCCCTAAATGAGCAGATGCTTTATAGTTGCAAATGTGAATCAAAAAAAACAAAAAAACCAATCTGCAGGCAGCTAGGAAGAATACCTGAAGAAAATCCTGACAAGCTAACTAATGCAGCAATACTGGTAAAGCTTTCAAAAATCAGCTTTTGAATAAATCCCTACAGGGAAAAAAAAAAAGATTCCTTAGGAATTTGTGCTTGAGCATATTTTTTCTCAGCTTTTCTGTATGTTGTGACTAGGCCCGTGTTCTCCATTTAGATTAACTGGGATGGGGACCAGCCTGCATGGAATAGGACCAACTTCTAAGCCTGAAGTCCATCACACAAACTTCATAAGTTTCTTAAGAATTATTCAAGCATTCTGACATGCTGTGATACTCCATCAAAGAGGCAGAGCTGGTGCCAGCTGCTTCACTGCAGCCTATAGAGATGGATTTTGCACTTGATGGCTCTCTCATGTCTATGAGGTGACATGAAATAGACACAATTCAACTGTCCAAGTCTTCACAATAAGAGAAAGAATCACTCAGGCTGGAACAAGCAGCAGATGGTAACAACAAATCTCTGGTTCTCCTTGCCTCAAGCACCCTCTCTCTGCATCTGAGCTACAATTTCTTCTGCAGGTAAGAAGGAAGAGAGGGAGGGTGGCATCTACAGGTGATGATCACTTGTAGTTTATGGCCACTGCCTCCTTACTTTGTTATGTCCTGATTTGCTAGTGTGGGTAAATCTAGAGCTGTTGGATAACAAATATATTTGAAAGGTAAACAGTCATTTGAGACTGCAATAACTGAGTAAGAAATAAGTAGAACTTGACATTTAAACCAATGGTTTGTTAAAGTTTCAAAAGGACTGTAGTAGGACAGAAAAAACAAAAATGGAGCTTAGAAAGTAATTTAAGTTCTTTTCTTCGCAGAAGGCTGTCCTATACCTTCTTAACCCCTCACATCTACTCAGCCTCCCTTGATGCAATTAAATTTTCTAGTTCCCTCAGCTACAGCTTCTCCACAGATTCCTTCAGTATATATAGGGCTTAGATAAAATACCAAAGAGAAATATAGCCCAAATTCCCTCATGATTTTCTCATTGGTCAGATTCTATAGCTCTCTGATCACATTTCCAATTTCCACCACATTCTCTCCAACTGGTCCATATCCCTCTTGATTTATGGTAGCTGGAAGCAGACACTGTATTTCTGCAGACATGTTAGAGAACATTTACAGTTACAGGCAGCTGTGCACCTAACAACAATTTCTAACTCATGCTTCCTAGCTTGTTCATGAAAATAACTTCTAAGGTTTTAACATCCTCTTAAAAGTCAAGGTATCTGTTTCCTATCCTTTTATCTATAAAATATGTTAACTCATTGCAGGAGTAAAGTAGAATGGTTTGACAGGATTTTTCTTGACTACCAGTTATTACTGTTCATTTTTCAACTCCTTGATATTTGAGGTTTTTCTCCTTCAGGAGCTGAGGTTAAGGTGGTTTACAACAACTCTTTTTAACTGTATTAAGCATAGCCACAACAATGAACTTTTTCCAGTCATTCAAAACCTCTCCCATTTTTCACTAGTCCTCAAGAAAAATGAGAATTCACCTGTAATTGCTTCAGTCAGCTTATTAAGTATCCTAGGGCAAAGTCTAGTAGGACTATTTTGTCCAAGAGTGATTTACTTAAATATGCAGCTTTTGTCTTCTTCAGTCTTTAAACTTAATCCATTTGCTTAATTTCTCTTTGTAATAAGTTTGCACGTCCTCTTTTCTTTCATTTTCAGCTTTCATCCCCCACCCAAGCCTCCTTTAAATTCTCTTCACTCCAGCATGCAGGCTGAGACTTAGAGTGCAGCACAAGCCTTTTGGGCAGACAGCTGTCAATGAACAGACTCACAGGAGCTGGTGTGCCAGCATTTGGATAAGGGCAATGGTTTGCATTGGAATGCATGGGCTGAAGTAAGGCATAGTAGTTTGTTTATGCCTACAGTTGGCTATAAGCCCAGAACAAGCTTTTTAGGTCAGAGTAGGCTGTTGTAAAGTGGGGGAGAATGAAGGGCACACCAGAAATCTGATACTACAAATTAGTTAGCAGCTCCTTACTAACAATGTAATCATATCTCTTACCCTGTCAGAATGGCCACTGCTGGACTGTAGGGTGGGTAGACAAGTTAGATTGAGTGAACCCACAATGAATTGGTACATTCTTAGTAGCTAAATTCAGATTGCAAGTGTTTTAACTCTTCACTCAGCTGTATCTGGAGCCTTACCTAGCCTGCTTATGTAATTTTAAAATCTCCTTATGCCACCACCACAAAGCTGTTACCTGGGACCAGCATCATCTAAGGCTGACAATGGAAGGCTGGTCAGAGCTCAGCAGGACACCCACCTGACAAGATCCATGCCAAGCAAGGCTTCAGACTCAGAAGCTGGTTCTCTGGTCACTACAGCCTCGTTAGCTACACACACTCCATGCTCATTAGCTCCCATTTCTGCCCCCCAAAGCCAGGAGGGTCTGCTCAGCACCACAGCGTGAGTCTTCGGCACCTGCTCAATCTCAATGTACGTGCACTGCAGAGACAGCAGGAAGGGAGAGAGTTAAACAATCACTTCATCTGTTGCTGTGACTCAAGTAACACAAGGCTTCAATGTTCAGAAAGGACACACATTATCTAAAAGGTCCGTGTTTTGTGAATGAACAAGGAACTTTTTTTAAACAACATTTAAGGGTCATATTTGAACCTTCACATCCTTATATTGCATAAGCCTGGGAAAATACATGTGCTGATGCTTGCAGGCTTCCAAGAGACAATAGGAAAAAAGCAGGACCCAAATGCTAGAATCAGTGGAAAGCAGCAGAAGACAGACTGTACTGTCATATTATATTATGTATAATAATATAATAGTATAATACCATATTATGTATAATAATATGTATGTATATGTATATATGTATATGTATAATAATAATATGCATATATGTTACATTATATTACATTATGTTGTGTTGTACTGTACATAGTAACAACATCAAACCATTCTACCACCTCCCCTAAGCACCATCTCCAGTACTTTATTACATATATTACACACATAGTGTAACAATGGTAACTGGGACAAAATACATTAGAAAGCTTCTTCCTCTCCCTCGCTTCCTCCTCTCCCTCGCTGCCTCCCCTGAAGCTGCCCCCAACACAGAGACAATTGGCAGAAAGAGGAGAAAAAAAGCCTTGAAAAGATTGAGTGGTATAATAAACCACTTTGATAAACAGTCACAGAAATAAAGCATGGGTATTGCTGTCTTAAACTGGTGTTTTCACTATTTCAAATGGTCTACTTTGATTAGATGTCTGCCAGTGTACTCTGACAAGTCAAAAATACTAAGGAGGGCTGGAGAGAAGTCCTTGTAACTGCAAGGAAGAAAGAAATTATGTTATCTTTCAAATACATGTACTTGCCTTCAAAACAAGCCCTCACCTTCAAAACAAACACTGTTTTCCCAGGCAGCATGGATGAGGGCTCAATCCATCATTGGTTTGTACAAACCAAAGAAATGGACTTTACATTTTGAGTCCATATCAAGTTTTTCACGGATCAAACTCAGCAAACCTAAAGTTGTCTGTATTTATGACAGGTCCAGCACTCCTGTTGTAACACCTTCCTTACAGGAAGTAATCTGCAACAGTTTTTTTTTGAGGAATATCTGATCAGGTATATCAAAGTAAACAGGATCATCAGAATGGACATGTGGACCAAAATTATTTGCCTTATTTACCTGGCTGTGTCTATATTAAAATCTAAAGCCAAAGAAATTAGTCCAAAATTATCAGAGTATCACAAAGCTTTGTTTTTTCCCTAACCTTTCCTTCTGCCTTTAAAGATTATATAGCATGATCACCTTCAGCCTCCAGTCTTGAGCAATGATTTTTACAGTAATAATTCCTCTAGCATGCAATTAAAACATGTAATAGACTATCTTTGGTCAGAAATGGGATTTTCAGAGTCCTTCAATTTGACCATGCAAGAGGGATACAAGAAATAAGCTTGCCACCTTCGTTAGGTAATGTGTGCAAATAGGTCAAAACTAAACAAAACAAAAAACAAAACACCACAAAGCAGAGGGACAGTAAACTCTTTCAGTCTAAGGATAAGCTTAGGTAAGAAGATCCTGTCAGATACAAATACCTACTGTATTTGTAGGAGAACATCCCTAATATTTGACCAGGCTGTTTGACCATATTGCTTATATAGTAATACACTGTGATTTTGTAGAGGCAAATTCCTCATCTATCAAGGTGCAACATTTGGCACTGGCCAGGACCAGAGATCTGACTAATAAAAACTCTTCATACAGTTCACCCTTTGTTTCATTGCATAACCAAGCCGTGCTGCAACTGACATTTCTTATCAAAATTCCCCCTTCTCATTTTGAGCTGTCAGCAAATAAATCTCATTTTTGACATTCTGCACAATCTTATTTCAGAGCTTCAAGTCGGTGCTGGATGTGCAAAGGGGCACCTGGAGCAGCAAGGGAAGATTGTATGTGAAGACAGCACCAGAGCAGCTATCAGGCCCCAGGTCTGCAGCCTCAGCCCCCTACATCTCATAGGTGGTCAGCTGGCTGCAGCCATCCTGCAGAGCCATCCATGAACCTTCTCAATCCTACAGCAGAAAATAAAAACCTAGACACAGCGTGGAGGAGACTTCAGTACTCCATACACCCACACTTGCACAGTGTTTTCTGGCTGAATAGCCCTATTATACAAGCTTGCTTACACTGACTCTTTGATTTTTTAGAAGGAAAAATGATAACACTCTGAAAAGTGATAGTTAAGCTAAAAAAAAATGCTGAATGCCCTTCCTCTGCAAAACATATTTGCAAGGCTATCCTTACTACCAATCATTTATTACTTGGCGCCTCATTCCAAAAGCAAACACTACCAAAGCTGCTATTCATTGCAAAGATCTTATTGTCAGTGGTAGCAGTTGAGAAAAGGGAAAGGGGAAATTATTTGTTCCTGCTTGATGAATCCAGAGCATCCTGAAAAAAATGTGGGGGTGTTTTTAACTATGTAATCAGAGGCCAGAAAACATCCATAGGCAACACTATACACCTCAAAATACAGCTGTCACCTTCAATATTGCTTCTTCGTGTCCCCCAACCCAAAAACAAGTGAACATAGAGCATATTTCATGCTATATTCAGTTTCCATACAAAAGCTCGGGTACATAGATGATATTCAAGCCTTGCTTTATTTATATAGATTGTTTCAGAAGACCTAAATAACAGAAAAAACATTTCAATCTGACAGTCACTGACAGGTCTTGTAAAACTATTATTGACTTGATTCTTATTTGTTTGTCATGGTTATTGACACTGCTGAATAAGTCTCAATGACATTTTACCTTCCCACAATAACTATTTACTTCAGTAAACATAAAAGTAGGCACTCAACAGGATTGATGTATTAACGCAGGAACATGGTTCATATTTATAATAGTAGGTATGAGCTTCTCAAAAAACTAGGGTCCAGAGGTGACAGTAGATTATTAATTTCAAACATAAAGCTCTCACTCCATAACTTCGCCATCCCCTCCTTAAAATAACATCAGAAAACTCCTTCCCAAAAAACAAGAGGAACTGGACTATCCACTTGTAGCCAAGACACATCAGTTGTAAAGGTAGGTCAACTACAGTCAGATACTGGATTTGCAACACAGCAAACCTCTGCTTCTTGTTCCACAGAAACCAGGACATAGCCCTGCAACAGCTAAAGCACAAAAGGAAATAGTGGGGGAAACACAACACTATCCACCAAAGAAACCTTACTGGCCACTCGATCTCTAGGAACAGGAGCTTGGATGATGACAGGATTTCAAAAGCAGGCAAAAATTCCAACATCCCTGTCCCCTCTCCTGCACCCCAGAGACCTGGCAAATCCCTCCAGCACAACAGCAGAGCAGCCTGTCCCAATGAGCACTGTGCCAAACTAGGCAATGAAAAATAAAACAGACATCAGGTACTGCTGTGATTCTGCTTGCCACTAACCCTGTCTTCAAAATTCCTGAAATGGCCAGCCTCAGCTGGACTAACATTTTTGTTTGAGTATGAATGCTAAAAACATAAGAATACTGACAAATTTAGTGGCAAAGGCTGAGAGTGTGTGGTGTCAGGCTCCATTGATTTTCTAGAATTCAAGCCCTGAAAGTTGCATAGCTGGCACCTTGCCCTGTGACAGTCAATTCCCATTAGAAAATATGAAACTAAAGAAGAGAGGCCTCACACACAAGAGATTCAGCCAACAACTTTAAAGAGAATTGAGCAGGCTGGGAACTAATGATACTTCTTTTATTTCACTTACAGTATCAAGAAGAGAATCTTATCAAGGGAGTTCTAAGAATAGCACAAGGCACAAATGTATCTACCAGCCTAGCTGGGGCATGCAGATAAGTTGGAGGTGTTCCAAAACCAGACACCACAGTCATAAGCACAAGAGATTTCTTCTTTCATTAATGAAAAGAAACTATTGTGCAGTTTCTACTGTGCTAAGGCTGCAGAAGCCAAATTCCTAGCACTGTCACTCAGGTCATTATGAAATATCAATGAAATCACATAGGCTTCAGCCCTGGATAACAAAGGCAATAGTCAGGGAATGCTTTAGAAAGAAATGATCTTTGAAAAGGGGCATTAAGATTTCCTATTACAAAAGAGATCCCACCCCAACCCCCTTCCCTGCCATCAGATCCGGGCTCAAACTTGGCATTAACCCTTTGCTTCACTTCTTCAAGCACTCCCACACCATAGCACATATCTGAAAATAGGTAAAATATTTGTATGCTTGCAGCAACTGAGTAAATTGCACCATGGCTGCTTTTTTAACCCCTTCCAAAAGAGGGATGCAAAAAACGTGCTGAGGCAGTCTCACAGCCTGCTGCCTCCCTGGCCATCAAGACATTGAGACTGACAGCCTGGTTGGAAATGTGTAGACAGGTGATTCCACAGGTGACATAGGCTGACTGGGCTTTCCCATCATGGTGAAGTGGAAATCTGGAAAACTAGAACAGAGTTGTTCAAGGAAGCCCCTCAGACTATCTAATGCAGATGTGCCTAGCAATGAGCTCTACAGACAATTCTTTTGCTGCTTATTTACAGAAGCAAATTTAGTAGAGCTCAAAGAAGTGGGAATAACCTCTCCTTGGGAAGAAAAGCACACAAGCAGTAGTACACAATACAAAAGTTAGGTAATGCTATTACCACTGCTTGCTTACACAGTAAGCAGAACTAGGTATAGAGTGGAAGACATCTGGATGACTTCACCACACCCATTAAACATGGCCATGACATCTCCTACAGCAGCAAAACTTGTGCCACAGTGAAGGGGATAGCCATACACCAGAATAAATCCAGGATAAATCCTGGGTACCCCTCAAGTAGTCAGCCCCAATTATGGTCAAACCAGAGCAGAGAGCAGAAGTCTCTCCAGCAGCAGGATGAATCCTCAGGTAGCCAGCTCTCAGAAACACACACTGTGCTACTACTTGTATCCTCACATTGTAGCCAGATATAAAAGCGTTTACTAACTGTACAAATAGAGAAAAAAGCAATTTTCTGCCACAGTATCTTCTTCATATTAAGAACAGTTTTTCCCTCTCTTTATGAGGACCCTAGTGCACTTTACATATGCTTTGTATTTGCATATTGTTCCCAGCTGTTTGTATTCATTGCAGCCAATAACTATAAAATTTGAATATTATCTCTAGCAGTGTGTAAGGATGATAGATTTTATTCTAGGAAAAAAAAAAACCACCAATAATTAGAGAAGCTAGAAAAGCCAAACAGTTCCCCTGAAAAAAAACAAAACTATCTGCACCCTCTGACTGACTCTAACCTGCTCTATCAAGCCATGAAGGAGCCTCAGGGATGTGAGCCACTGTACAGAAAAGTGTTCTGCAAAATGAAATTTAAATATCTTTAAACAAATCAAACACCACAGAGTGCAGAAAGGCACCCAAGGCTGAGAACCCTCTCTGGAGACACTATATGTCAGAGTGCATTTAGCAGTCAAGAATTCACCTTTTATTTTTCAAAATGCAAATTTAGCAGTCTCCTGGGTGATAAGTAAAAGTAAAACTGAAATGTGGATGAAGCTTATTAATTTAATGTTTTAAAACAATAGGAAACAGATTTCAAAGCCACAAAGAGCCTATCACAGAGATATCCTTGGAACTCTTGGATATCCTAGGTGTTTGAAATACTTGCTCACTCATATATTACAACACAAGTAAATGTTTTGGGTCAAGATGGAAGAGTTGGCAGTGTTTTGCCCCACACAATTCTAATACTCTCCCCTCCTCTTCCTGTCTGCTACAATAAAAAAAGGAAAATTAAAAAGATTAAGAACAAAAAAGAACAGTTCAAGCTAACCAGTTTTGCTCTGGTAGCAAAAGAAAACAAATAATCAGCACTTATGCTGATGTAATGGCTTTGAGAGAGCAGAGACATCCAAGAGATAATGGCTTCTACCTCTGAACTGCTGCTGGGTTGTGCACTGTGCTACAAAGCAAAGTCAAACACATCAGTTTAAAGGCCAGTGGCCTGCAATGGAGCAGAAGAGAGAAAATGCTCACCTTAGCCAAGCAATAGACTGCAGAAGGCAGCAACCAGTTTCTTTTCTTAGCTGCTGTCTGCCTGCATAGTGCCTGTCCTCTGTCTCTGTGTGCAGTCTCAGGGTGAGCTGCGGCAAGGTGGCTTGGGCAAAGCCCTCTGTGTGTGAGCGTGCAGGAGCTCTGCTGCCAACCAGCCAGGGGAGAGGCAAGAATGCAGCTTCCTAAACCACCTCTGAACTGCAAATCTTCAGAATACAACCTCATTTATCTACACAGAGTAAGAAAAATGCTCCATCATAGGCACAAGCACTGCTGTGTTTCATCAAGGTTTCCTGCCAGGCACCACTTTCCCATGGAAGTGTCATTGGGGGTGCCCAGGTTTACACCCACACCTGCAGCAATGTGAGCCAGCACTGCCAGTCTGACCTGGAGGCTTCCCAGAGAGCAAATTCTCAGTAGATCCTGCTGCTAGTTGACCTCTGTTACCAGATTCTGAACACCCTGCCCATGACACAGTGCAGATAACCCAAACAGCTGGCAAAAAAGGGAACCAAAGTACCCCAGAACTGAACTGCAGCACTGGTGTGATGCCTGCTGATTATGTTACAAACACCAGGATTAAGATCACCAGGTGATAAAAAGCCAACTTTAATACAGTCAAAGTCTGTTTTCCAAGCTTTATGCTGTCTTGCAACACCAGGCAGGGACCCATCAGTTTCCTTTAGGCGAGATTTTATGTCTGCAGTCCTCAGACCAATGCACAGAAAAAATCTTACTGATCCTCTGAAAACTCAGAACAAGGGGATGTAAAATAATATCCCTTAAAAAGAACAAAACAAAACCCAACAGAGAAAACAAAAGAATAACTAAGCCATAACTTTGACATGATGTTTTAGAGAACAAAAAAATTCCTCCTACCCCACAGAGGGCTGGCTTTTAGCCCAGATCTGTGTTCAATACCACCCTACTAGAAAATTTTTGCATATTCCAGAGTTTTATAGACTTCTTTGCTAGTCTACCTTTTCTGCTTTCCCCTTCCCATTCCTCCATAAGAAGTTACATGCTGTTAGGATAAAAGAGCTTTTACATCTCTATAGTGAAGCAAGAAACCATGACTATTTCGAAATCATGAATACAAGGTTAAGTTAGAGGAAAAGAAGGTAGATCTAAAAGGAAAAAAAAATCCACATGGGAAATCCATCCAGAAAAAAATCATTCCGCCATGACTTCTTCAGGAGAAGGAAAACCACAGCAAGCAGCAGGTTAATAACAGAGAATAAAAGAAATCTAGTAAGTAAAATCTACCTTAAAAATAAGACAGAGGGGCTTGATTCTTTTAAAGAGCATATGGAAAGAATTCTCACTAACGTGACAAATTTTAAAATCCACATCTGAGAAAAAAAAAAGAACACACTTACTTTTAGCAGAGGAATTTTAAAAAGGACCTTATTTATGCTTAGGGAAGCAATACTTCACCTGCACACACAAATTCACTAGGCTGATCACTACAACAAGGAAGAGGGCTGATCAGCATCTGTCACTGCAAAATTGCAATGCAAAGGAAGAACAAACTTTTGAGAAAGTTGTCACACACATACACAGAAGGGACCTTTAATGAAAAGCCACATTGTTCAGGGTCTTGGGAACCTGCTGACATGGAGGGAAGGAATTATGTTGATGAGCTAGCTGCAGGGTTACTTGGCTGGTAGATTGAGCCACAAAGACCAGGCTGAAAATGACTTGCAGTATTCACTGAGTTCCCCTGAGACCCTGCCACAAAGCAACTGAGAGCTGTACAGAACAGCCTGCATGATTCCTTTATGGCAATGATCTCACTGAATTACTGTGCCACTTTTGGCTACACTGTGCATTATCACAGCTGCAAACAGGAGCAGCACAGAACAGAAATAGGAAATAAACACGAAACAAACTCCCTGACAGAGTTCTGTAGAACAACCCGTGTCATTACCACCTCTTAACAGAAATTCAGAACAGGAGTGACAGCCACAAACAGGTAATCACAATTTGATACACAATGAACCACATTATGTGCAAAAAATAGAACACCATGAAAACCATGTCCACTATCATTGTCCAGGGAAGGTAAAGAAACCAAAGCAAATATGCAATATGGAATGGAGAGAAAAGCTGCTCATTCGGAAAAAAAGAAACCCAAAACATTACGATGTATGAGAAGAAAAATCTTGTCAGAGGCACAAAGGATTGCTGACTTAGAAAAACTGTAGTGTGAAATTGATCAGCCACATTTTTCTGTTTGTAAATATTGTATATTCAGTTTCTCAGAGCTGTTTAGTTAGTTTTACAAAGTGCAAGGGAAGGAAAGCTGCAGTAAAAAAGAAAACTTACATCAACAATAACTGAAGTTATTATTGGCAGCTTTCATGGGTTTTAAAGAATAATGTATTAAGCCTGGGTATGTCAAAGCTACATATAGAAGCTTTGCCACTCCTCTCCACTCCACCATCAGTTAATTACCTCTGACAAGGTTGCTTAAAAGGTAGATAGTGTTACATGCCTGGTGTTTAACAAGGTGAAGCAGCTGAATTCAAGCCTTTCTTAAAGCTCTTCTTGACTTTGAGGTACCACTCACCACTCAATACACAACGACTGTGCAAAGCTACCAGACAGCCCTTAGACCTAACAAAACAATTAAAATGAAGTCTGTGTTTTAACCAGCTTACTCAAAATATGCATGAGTAAAAAAAAAAGGAAAATAAATTAACGATACTTAGTGCTGAGTGTGATGAAGATGCAGTGATAAACAATTACTGCACTACTCTCAGAGAAAATGATCATTTTTTTACCCTGTGCTAGAAGGAAATAGGAAGAATTTCGGCAAATATCTGGAGCCTATATGTTGCTGTACACAACTTTACCTGAAAGCCCTCAGGCTAGCTAATGAAGAATTATATAGTAGCACAGACTAGCAGAAGCCAAAGTATCCATTAATTATGACTTAAGTCCTTACTTTAGAAAAGAAATGGCCCACTCCAGTCTATCATCTAAAAGTGCGTCTTCACCACACTGCAACAAACTTTACCTTGATTTAAAACAAAAAGTTCAGCATTTAAGGGGAATGCTTGCAGATCCTTGTTGGCAGACTAAATCTACAAACTGTGTTGTGCTATGAAAAGGAATTATGCTTCCCACTTCTAAAAGGTCTGGCCAAAGAGTTGAGTTTATGACTGAATTCTAAAAAAAGGGACTAAACCAGTTAATCATGGTGTGAAAGAGGAATCATAATAGATTATGTATAGCTTAATTATATGCTTCAGCAAATTATGACAATTTCATCAAAGAGATGGGGTAAAGAGACCAAAAGAATCAAGAACTCTTACAGTAAGCTCTTACAAATTATCCTCCATTAAGGGTTCAAAACAAAGAAGCTTTCCAAAGTTCTTCTTCCCCAGTAACAGAACTTTTTTTTTTCCAGTTCTATGCAGAGGTGTTTTAAAACAAACTGCTCTGAAGTTTTCTTCTTGTCTTATTGTCAGACTTGTGTTACATATGCCAGCACATGTCTACAAGGTGCTACAGCACTTAACTGCACGTAGTGCTTCTGGGGGAGGGCATTTCTTTATATCCAAAATTAAACCATTTAATAATGCACAAGTTGTACTAGATGTTGGCAGCAAAAAGAATTAAGAGAACATTAACTGTTAGAAGAAATCTGAAATCTGGAAGTCATCCCATTTGACAAACAGAATTAAAACTGGCACGGGCCTTTGGATATCTTCTAGGTAAGTGACAACTATATCCATAAAGAATCTCTTTGGATGAGAGACATCAGCCTGGTGCAGAACACCTCCTGTCCTCAGCCCTCTGCACAGCCACAGGGGCAGGAGGAAGCTGAATGCAGGGAACCTCACAGATTCTGCCAGTCAGAGCCAGAACCTGTGGACTCTAAAAGCTTCTGGCTGTGCAGCATCAGTGTCCAGCTTCAGGATTCCACATCCAGCCTAGATTCAGAGAGAAGCACAGCACTAAAAAATGACCAAGACACAGGTGCCCAGCTGCAGAACATGCCAACAAAGCCAATGGCATGTACAAGAGTTAAGTCTGGCTTACAAAGCTTGCACACTCTCATTCTCCTCCTCTCACATTCCTTTATTAGAGCACAAGTTCCTCAAGTCACAGATTTCTGGCTACCTGGATTTCAACCCGTGTAGCATAGTCAGGCCCAATTACTGCCAAACAACAAATATGAATGAGAATAATTAATTTGGCACGTGACAAACTCTGAAAATTGGCTTCTAGTTCCAGTTAGCCAGGATATTTTTCCCTTAAAAGGAAATCAGTCAACTACATGGTGCAGGAATCTGAGATGTGAACAGTTGTGCCTGTCTGCCGGAAAAATAGAGGTCATGGATTTTTCCCCAATTAAAAAAGTTACATTGTGAGTTTTGTTTTCAGACTTCTAAAAATCTTGTCTTTTTCGACTCAAGAGATTTGAGTGAAGTGAGCAAGGACTCCACAAGCTGATAAGAAAACAAGACAGTATTCATTTCTTCCAATAACAGTGATTTCTCACAGTTTGAATGCTACAATTCACCCTTACCTCAACTTTGCTTCCTGGATCATGCTCTGCAGCAGCAAAGTAGACCACCTCCTGTACTTCATCCCTGGGCCGTGCAGAGTTCTTTCCAAATACCACCAGCCCATCTTTAGAACATGGGGGGAAGGCTACAAAACAGTAACTTGGAGGAGCTGCAGCCATCCTAGAAAAGAAAGAAAGCATAGACAAACAAAACTAGTGGGGTTTTTTATTCATAGCTGCATACATTAGAGAATCATTCAGCCTACTGGTACTAACAGTAGCTAAGAGGGAAAGCATTCCCTCTGTCAGCTGATTGTGGAGTGATAAGGGAAGCTCAAAGGAAGCTTATCTGAATTTAATTTTAAAAATACAATAATTTTCATCATTTTTCACCCAAGCTTTGTGAAGGCTTAAATAGGAAAAGACGAAAATAGGAAAAATACTTTAATGAGTCTGCTTAGTCCCCACTGAAAGAAGATCCTCTGCGCTGGAGCTGCTTGGGAACGTATGACCTAGATGTATTCTGCTGACTCAGACAAGTGCAGAGACACGGAATAACTTTAAATAATTTATTCCCTCTGCTCACATGCACTTTAATATTTTTAAAAAGAAAAGATAAAACATGTTTGAGGGATTCCTGAGAGAGGACAATAGCATAACTGGAAACAGAACAAAGGTACAGCACAATTACATCAAAAACTGTCAGTCAATTTATCTACTCAGATGGGAGAGAGACTGAAGCACTAATTTCACTTTATTTTCTCTATGGTTTGTCTGTATAGCTGCTCTTACCTGAAGTTAATTGATTGCTGTTTATTTGTTTATGTAGGTGAATGTGAAATGTTTATAGGGTAATTTTAAGTGTTTGCAATGACAATATATTAAGAAAAAATATAAACTGTTTCAGGACTATTACACTACTGTTGCTGGCCTTGTGTACATTTCTACATATGACATTTTTTCCATTTTCAGGAAAATTTCTGGCACATATTCCTACAAAGAAAAACATAGGGTGTTTATTGCTTGTTAAAAAACACTCAACACAGATGCCTGAGATTTCTTCATAGTTCTTATCATAGCAATAGAAACTCAGCTCCCAAATAAACAAACAAGTTCCTCTCCGTCTTCCACAATATCCTAAAGAAGTAAAAATACTTGCACTCATTTGCACTCCTTAGAAACAACCAGCACATGAGTTTCCCCCCCAGATTTATCTGCAAGACAATACTGGGCATAGGGGAGTGCGCAAAGCTGCTTTTTTACCATTAGTTTGCACATGCTTCAAACCATTCAAATTTGTTGGGGTTTTTTTGGGGTGGTTTTTTTTTGTTTCTTTAAGCAGTGCTACTTGAGTACATACTTCTCACAGAACAGCAGAAAATAAAACAGAAGAAGAATTTCTTTTGTACAAAGACTGTAATCCATAAAATGTAACTGTTTGCCTGTGGACTACGAACAGCTCACACAGATGTTCAACCTTGCAAAAAAAGGTCAATTAAATCCATGTTAGAAGTGCCCCCTACCAATACAATGCGAGGCAATGAATTGTCCAGGGAATTCACACAATCCTTCCATTTAGGTAAAATTATATTCATCCACTTGAGCTAAAAATGCATTAGGAAACAAACCCCTTTTCATAAGCAGAGTTTTGACCAGAGGGGAAAGGACATACTACTTTGAGCTGGAATTACTTCAGCTGATAAAACATCTGTCAGAGGACACTGGGCTGCAGACCTGCCTGTTGTGACTCTAAATCTGGGACATCACTGGTTCTACAGGAGTGTCCTGCACATGGACACAATAAAAACTCTCACTTCAGTTGCCTCTGTGGTTTAACCAGAACGTGGTGTGTATGTAGAGTGTTGCCCAACCTTCATCACTAATGACACCATCCAGTACTTTGCTATGAATTACTCCAAGCATGAGTATTGCTGTGTTGATGATGTCAATGAAATTGTTTTTCAGCACTTCGAGAGTTCCCATCTGCCTGCAGGTAAATCATCTTTTAGCGCGCCAAATTTGTCTTCTGATACATTGCCAGATAAACCAAAATCTTCAACAGCTTGCAAATTTAGTGAGGACCTCACTATTCAAAATAAGTATTTCCTTTATTCTAAACATTAACTAAGCAGATTTATTTGAAATACATGACACAGCTGAAAAACATTAGGCATCCAAGCACCTAGCAATAAAGGTTAAAATTGCATACAATACTAATTTTTATTAAATTAATGCCTAAACATATTGGCATATAGGCTTAAAAAGATGGGAAATGTTTCAGCATTCTGTTACTGAACAAATATGAAGGAATGCAAGGCAGACATTTACATACCTACAGTCTGAGTAGATAGGGAAAAGAATTAAAAGCTTGTAGGTATATAATGCCCTTCAGAATTCTGAAACCTCCCTGAAATAAACAGTCTCAACTGTATGTGTGAGATTTTTTTTTTCCCTTAAATATACTAACAGTTACTGAACCTAAAACAAATTGCCGTTTTGGTAATGCTTTTTAAGTATGAAAGTATGAGTAAGTGTATTTGTGGGATTTTTTTTCTTTAAATATACCAGCAGTTACTGAACCAAAACCAAACTTGCCATTTTGGTAATGCTTTTTAAGCACGAAAGTGTGAGTAAGCTCCTCTATAACTAGAGCTCCCTTCCACACACAGTATATTTCACAAGTATGCACAAGCTGCCCAGTAACTAGAGGTCATTTCAACACAGTGTATTCCATACAGGTGAGTACATAACAGTCAAACACTGTCAAATGTTTCAACCTTATGCTGAAAACCTGAAATCCTGAAAACCTCCACTGTCAGTGGAGGAGTTTGCACTAGGATCTCAGGTTACATTTTAGAGAAGGAAGCCTTCTAGCAGTCTACTGCAGTTTAAATCCACTCAGTTTGCTAGTTAGCACTTTTTCCCTGGACCTCATTTGGTTCATTTTGAATATACAAATGATGGCCAAAATATACAATATACAAAATATGAATATGCAAAAGGATGGCCATTTCTCAGATATGCCCACAACCTCTATTTGTTCAGAACTCTACTGTACTTTATCTCCCTCCATCACATAGCTAAAACAGTCTGTTAGCAGCCACCTATCTAAGCAGGATATTTCTACTTGCCTACTTCATGTTCTTCTTTTCTTTATTCAGCTTCAGGTTGTCCTCATGCTCATTTTCACATATTTTCCACCTCTTTGCCCACTTACGTGGCTCAATACTGAACAAACACCTTTCACCCACAGGAGGAAAAGAGCACTCCTTCATAGTACCTCTGATAAATCAGCCTGACTTCTAAAACCACCTACTGTTATACTTCCTAAACTTTTTCTGCACAGAGAGCTTGTTCCTCCAGTGAAAGGTAATCCTGAAAACCTTAGAAAACACAGGGAATGACTGCAAATAGATCTCAAAGAACAGCTTGCTGCCTGTTCACACAGTTCTTTCCCACAGAGCATGTTAAGCACACTGGCCTGGTTTTCCCAGCAGACCGTAGCTCAGACCTACATTCTGGTGTAGACAGACTTATGTCTCAATTGCAAACCATTGCACTCATAGATGGGCCACTGCAAGTTCAGAGAAATGGGTACTGTACACACCATTATAGGCTATGTCCAATATCACCCTGCATATGGAAGCCCTGGAAATAGGCAGAGCTGTACATTATGCTGTGCCACCACATCATAACTGCTGCACTGGCAGGGAGTTAACAGGCATCATGCTTGGTGGACCTCGAATCACTGCAGGCACAAAGGCTGATAAAAGAGTTCTGAGCAGCAGCCACAAGCTAATATACTCAACTTGCTATCTTTTTATCTGACAAAAACATGCTACAGCAGGGATGCAACATTCCACCTGGTCATATTTTTTTTCTGGTCTCCTGTGTTCTGACACTATAAAGAAGACTTACTTAACAAGTTCCTTTATTAAGATCTTTTCTCATTGTGATAAGTCCCATTTAACACCTGACAAGCCAAATTAATTGTATTAATATATCACTACTACTGTCAGTGGTAAAACAGACAGTACTGAGTTCACAAGTATTTTAATGCAGAAAGAAAGGAGTAACAACCATTGGGCAATCATAGATATCACAGCACTAAGTGCCATATCCAGGAGTTTCTCGAGAACCTCCAGGGATGGAGACTCTATCACCTCCCTGGGCAGCCTGTTCCAATGCTTAACAAGCCTTTCAGTGAAGAAATCCCTCCTGATGTCCGACCTGAGCCTCCCCTGGTGCAGCTCTAGAGCATTTCCTCATCTCCTGTCACGACTGCCTGGAGAACAGGCTGACGCCCACCTGGCTACAGCCTCCTTTCAGGCTGTTGTAGAGAGCAATAAGGTCTCTCCTGAGCTTCCTCTTCTCCAGGCTGAACACCCACAGCTCCCTGAGCTGATCCTCATAGGACACAGTTTCCACAGCTTCATTGCTCTTCTCTGGACAGATGTCTGGCTCCATGTATCACAATGGGAAACAACAGGTACAACAATTACCAGGGCTTTATAAACACGTCTGAGCATCACTATGCTCCTGAAATAGAGTGAACATGGGTGTGTTATTGACTAGCACCACCTCAAGAAAACTAACCCATAAATCTTGATAAACATAAAACACCAACTTTCAGGCTGAAAATATCAAGACCCGAACATTTTACTCTGGAGTATTTTCCATTTCACAGCATGAGGATCTTACAGATGCTGACACATATTAAAGCTCACAAATTCCAATTAGAACAACTTGTACTATTAGAGTAAATATCTATCCACAATCAGAAGTGCTCAACACAGAATTAAATTGCTATTAAACCTGTACATACAGGTTGCAACAATCTAATGGAAACATTGTTTAGATGTTATTTTTCACGTACAAAAAAATGAACAGATAAATAATACTGGAAGAGAGATTAACACATGGAATAGAGATTGCATGTATCCCATCCTCCACCTCATGAACACAAGTGTCAGAGGCTGAAGCCACACTCTTAAGAGAATAGAGACAGGTATAAATAATTCAGTGTGCTTTGGAGCCTTCCTTCCCCCTAGCCCAAGAAAACTGAAATAGCTATGCATCCACAATTAAGCATTGTCAGCTTAGCATGACAGAGTCCAAACCAAAGAAAGGAAGATTTTCACAGTAACCCACCCTAGATTTCTTGGGGTTTTATTCTGTTATTTTTCCAGAATAACACTGTGTACTTTGAAAATTGTGACTTGGTACTGCAATAATCTTTTATAAAGCTCAAGAATCTGACTGCTACAATAAAATTACTTCTCAGAAAAATAACTTTATCATCCCACATCAAATAGATGTCGAATTTTAAAGTCAACTTATTTTCCTTGTTTGCCAAAATAACCTGACGACATTAAGCACAAAGTAATTATTAGTTTTACAAAGCTACAAATTATGTACAAACTGGCTCACTAACAGCAGCTTTTAGTTGCTGTCATACTAGGAAAAAAATTACCAAAAATAAACATTTGGTTTTATGAACTATTATGATCTTGAAGCTCTTATAACAAGCTATTGTTCAAGTAAGTCCAAAACTTATTACAGTACAACTGGATTTGCTCTTTTCTCTGTCTTTTCTGTCAATTGAAAAAGAAAACCATAGGTTTATAATGAAAGTGCAGCCCTCACTAGGAAGCAGTGGGTGATAAAAAGGATTGGTGTGAGAAAAAAGGGTGAAAGTAAGGGTCTGTCCTGAAATTTAACTCATGTTTGTTGAGCTAAACCAATATTTGCTCTTCACACTTCTTTTAATTGCTGCTCACTTAATGCCCTGCAACTTTTTCTCAGGAAAAGCTAGAGACGCCTCTAACATCACATATAAAACCCTTTGGGTTTAATATAAGTTTCTGAAACGTTAATTAGTAGCTATTGTTAATCCCAAGTAAGATTTATACCAGATGACAAAGTTCTGAAGCAGCTATTCCTGCACAGAGCAAGTCCTTTCCCAGCAACATACTATTTAAGACATTGTAAGTGATGCACATCTACAAACAGTTCTGCCACTAACACACTATAAAGAAGTTGTTTTCTACACAACATAGCCTCTTGCTCGAAAATTTAACAATATCTATATAAGAATAATATTATAATAATATCTGGTCATTATCATGCATAAAGTAAAAGGTGCTATGTGAGAAGTCAGCTACCACCAATACAGATCCTCTTTGCAAGAAATTGAAGCAATGCTCAAGCAGATATTAAGGATATTAAGCTTCAGTGAGACCAAGCAGTCAGCACTGACACCAGAAGAGCATTCACCTCGTGCTGTGATGAGTGGCATTCAGCTGTAAAATTTGCCTTGTATTGATTTGACACAGAAGCTGGCAAAACTTCAGCTTGATCAAGCCAAACCTTCACCCAGGGGCAAAATTGCTGTGTTCATTACTCAAGCAAGTATGGATGGAGCACGGAACAACACACCTTGCTTTCATTCACCTTAGCGAGGTTGCATAGATACATCACACAGATTCATCTTTCAAACATTTTCTGTTTGTCTTCAAGAGCTTTGTTGGTATAACTGTCAAACTCTCTGAAGCTCAGACATGATCAAAGTGTTGTACAAGATGAAGACTAAACTTCTCCTAATTCCCAGTTTTTCAAGCACACCTGTGATTGTCCTAGATAACCCATTACTAATGCTGGTAATGATAAACATAATGCTTTCAAGACAGCACAGGTGTTCACAAAAACAAATGTGGTAGTATTAACACTAGGGTTTCCTCTCAGACCTCCACAGTAGTTTGGTCAGAACATCAGTTTTATTGATCACATAGCCTGATCTTTCCACCCTCACTTCTTTGCTTTCTTCAATTTAAAGCTGGTCTTTAACAGGTGCTTTAGGTAGCAGAAATACAGAGGCTGCTAAACTCCTTGCTGCTAAGTTTGGACTACATTCTGGTGATGACAGCATTTTCTTTAATATTTATCTTACAGAAGTGATTTGAGCTGCTTTTAAGGTCCAGAGAGCACATTAAACCTTTTATGAAGACATATAATGTGGTTTGTGTATTAAAGGATGACAATTCTTCACTACATTTTGTGGTTTTATGAAACAGAAACCCAGCTGTGCTAATACTGCTGAACTATTTCAGTAGCATTTAAAGATTTCAATAAACCTGCTGTCATTGCAACCAGAAAGAGTAAATGATCTAATCTGCAAGAAACATTTACAATAAAAAACAGAGAGAAGCATATGAACAAGGGTTCTCAGATTTGGATCAAGGCTGTCTCATTAGGAAAGGAAGAATATATGGAGTGGGCCATGCATCATTTATTCTCAACTCTTCCATATTTTTAATGGGATGGCAAAAGAAAGGTCAGATACAATTGTGAAAACTTTTGTCTGGGCTTAGCTGTTGGTTTTCAACCTCTCTTTTAACTTTAAAATTAAGATGTTTCTTGTGCCTGAGACAAGTTTATATTTCCATTTAGAAATCCAGCCCAGCATCTTATGCCCATAGAGACATGTGATCTCTGCACCCTGCAGAAAAGCAGTGCTTCCAAAAACAGAAATGAAAAGCAAAATTCATTCAGCTGCAGGCACAGAACAAAGACAGCAAACTGAAAGGCACAATAATAATACTGTTCCCATCTAAGGAAACACTGAAAGGTTATCTTTTTTTTAATTGACAATTTGGACACTTTTAATGCATGACTTATCAGGAGAGAGCAAGATTGCATGTATTAAGAAATTAGAAAGCAGAGTCTGTTCCTGAATACAAAACACAAAACCATGCCAGATCCCTGTGTCCCTATGGTTTGGACATTTCATTATCAGACCTAAGTCAAATTGTTTGACTCTTTCCGAACTACCAATGGATGATGCCACCAATTTACTGCTTGAAGGTGCAACATCCCACTGTGATTGTTTCTGTCTCTCCAAGCTGTGCCTTGCAAGATACCCAAGAGGAGTTTAATCAGCTGCTGAAATTTAGCAAGCCACACTCAACATTTTTTAAATTTGTTTTTTACATTAACTACATGCTGAAATTTTCTCAAGAATTTACTCAAAATGGACAACGTCTCAAACTTTGAGTCAGGGTTTTGGAATGGCCTTTTTCTCCAGTAAATTTACTTTTATTTTTGAATTATGAGAAATAGCAATTCCATAGACAGGCATAAAATCAAGCTGCACTTCAAAGCTTTGCTAAGCTGTATGCTCCCTTCAGTCACTTAACTGAACAAAGGCATAATAGGCCTGGAAGGAATTGAAAATATTTCTCTTGCTGTATGTGGGAAAATTTGGAATATTCCTAGCAACAGCTGCCAGATTTCTTTAGACTGTCTTAAAAATATCAGGTAGTGGCCATGAAATGAGCATTCTAAAATTTTTCGGCACTTTAAGTCCTAACAAATGGTGAGACTTCAGCTGTTGTAAAAGTTTACGATCCCTTGACCAACCAGTTCTATTTTAATTCTGTAATACACCTTTGTCCAAAATATGTCCTTGCTTTCAAAGCAGGCAACTTTCAAAATAAGACAGGATCTTATTTTTTGCCCCAAGTAATCTGAATTATGTTAATGAGAATGTAGTGCTATTTAAAAACAAATCAGGGTCAGTCATCCAGAAGACAACAGATTTTCAGACTCATTTCCATCACAGGCTGCACATACAGGGAAAATTCATTATTTACACAGACTTTTCACTGAGTGGGTGTCAGCGCTATTAATTGAGTCTCCAAGCAGACACAGAACTCTATCCCTTTTGTGGCTCTCATCCCAGCCCGCAGTTTAAGGTCATATTTGTAACACTCTCCATTTTGTAGAGAAGCACCTGCTTTCTTGCTTCTGTCACTGGGGCAGAGACCCTTGTTGGCGGCTGCGGGCATCTAAATCACCTTTGTACAGCACCCAAGTTGCTATCATGACAAGTTGCTCGCTCTGTACAACTCTTGGCCGTGCAGCTTTCGCTTTTTGTGAAGAGGCGGCACAATCGCGTTTTGCGGCTCAGCCGGGTCCGCGTCCCTGCGCACCTCCTCGCATTGTAGCAGCTGCATAATGCACGCTGACTGCTCGTCCTTTCGAATTAGCAACATTGTTATGTTAACAAGGCGCAAAATAAAAGGCATCAAAAGTAGCTCTCTGAAAGTCTCCCTTTAGTTTTAAACGTACCCTAAAAACCAGAAAGCATCGCAACACTATCCATAAGAGTTGGCAAATGTTAGGATGTAACGCAGAGCATTGTCAGAAACCAGGCATTTGGGACTTGGCAGAGAGGCACGCCTGGGTAGCCATTCTGTTTCTCAACCTGCTGAATTTTACAGCAAAGAGAAAAATACGCTGTGGAGACAATGTTCATCTTCACAACCCTTCAAGTCCATAATAAAGAAATTCTTACTAGAAGCTTCGAACATCTAGCAAACCTTCCAACATGCAAGCTGCATAAAGTATCCACAGTGGATGACTTCTGAAGGAGAGGGTGGAGAGCCAAATTCAGCACCCTTTTCCAAAGATACCAGCCTTGGCACAAGTAAATAAATGGAGCTTGAATCATGGCATAATTTACCAGGGGAAAAAAAAAAGTTACAAATGTCTTTCAAAACTGGAAGAGACATTTAAAAATCTCAAGATCTAAGCATCAAAAATACTTTCCTGGGGAGGACAAAACAGACTGATACCAATAAAGGATTTTCATCCACCACATTTGCCTCAATAAAACACCTGCCTTTTTAGGCTGTTTATGTAAGCTCTGGGACATAAGCTGTGCAAAAGTCCACAGCATTATAAATGGTTTAAATCAATTTCAGTGTTGGTTCACCTCGAAAGCTGAAAGTCTTGATTTCACAGAGATCTACTTCCTAAGTGGAATATGATTGGAGGTTTTCAAGATTTTGTTTTGCCTGGCTGGAAGATTTAGAATGCATATTATGAACAAAACAGCATGTTTGGAGGTGCCTTAAATCACTAATTCTAGAACAGCTTTCAGAGCAATAGTTGAAACTGTAGCAGCCTATAACCAAATGAGCCAGTCACTCCACTTCCCACAAGTTATTATCTTTTAAGCTGGTTAACATAAACAGATAGTTTACATCAAGATTAACCAAGTTTACTGCAGTGCAATCGTTTCTCTGGGTTTATTAAAGTTTCATATCTAACGGGTATGGATGGCTTTTCTCAGTTTTGTGTCACTTTTTCATAGAGATAGATTTCCAAGCATGTGCATTCATAGGATCAAGGCCTTAAGCTGTCTTCTGTTTGAGAATCCGGTTTAATATTATTTATTTCCCCTTTAAGGCAGGTTAATCATAGCCTGTAGAATTATTATAGTAGCATAAATAGAGGTGTCGTTTTTGTAGGCTCCTGCAGGAAGGTATATCTGCTCATCAGTGACTGAAACCAGCACGTGCCTACCTGAGCCTAACAATATGCTTAGAAAAGCACATGAAGGCATCTAGATTTCAAGGTGACCATATGAAAAGGCACCTTCAAGAAAAAGATGGGGGGAAACAATCCTCTCCGGGTCCTTTAGGAACAGAAGGGAAAACAGCAGCGACTAGAGAGTGCAGTCAGGGAAGAGGAGATGCCGGAGAGCCTTGCTTCAAACGGGAAGGCAAAGGACAGTCGGGGACAGCATCTGCTGATGCCAGCTCGCGGCACTGAGTCCTCCCCCACCGCCGTGCCGGGGGAGGCGGCGGCGCAGCCCCGGTTCGGGAGGCCCGCAGACCCCGCCCGGCGCGGTGCTTCCCGCCAGCGCGGAGCAGGTGCGCGGAGCCGCCGGGGACATCGCCCGCACCTGCTCCGGGAAAGCGGCTCTGCGCCATGCTCCCGCGCCATCCCCGCTGGTCCCCTCCCGCGCCATCCCCCACGGCTCCCTCTTTCTTTGCCTCCCTACATCCCTCCTCGCCTCCCCCCTCCTCGCTTCCCTCCCTGTCCACCTCCGCCGCCCGGCCGGGAAGGTCGCTGCCCGCAGACCCCGGCACTTTCCCCCGCGCCGAGAAGTAACACAGCAGCCCGGCCGCGCCGCTCCGAGCAGGAGGGGGACGAGGAGGTGACGGGGAGGTGATGAGGACGTAATTGAGAGGTGANCGGCCGGCGGCGGAGGGCGCGGTCCCGGCGGCGGAGGGCGCCGCACCCACCGCGCTGCGGGGCCACTCCCGCACCGGAGATGCTCAAGAAGCGTCCGCAGGACACGAGCTCGCTCCCGTGTTTTGGGATGAGCCCGGACCAGATGCCCTATTGTGGTTCCTTCCTGTCCAACCCGTTCAGTGATGCTGCAGGGAGCCGCCAGCGTTCATTCAGTTTTAGTCTTACGGCTAACTTGTGTTCCTCTGTCTCACGCAGAGGGTAAGTCTAGGAAGTGAAGCGGGTGTTTTAAAATATGGCTGCTGCCTCATTAACTAGCCAAACCACTGCTCAAGGAGTTCTCCAAACTCTGCAAAGCTCAGGAGATGACCTCATCAGGAGAAGTGTCCTCAGGGAAGGGTTTGTTAAGGATTGGAATAGGCTGCCCAGGGAGGTGGTGAAGTCACTGTCCCTGTAAATGTTCAAGAAACAACGGGGTTGGCATTTATTGCCATGGTTTAGTCGACAAGGAGGTGATCAGTCAAATGTTGGGCTCGATGATCGTGAAGATCTTTCCCAACTTAATTAGTTCTGTGATTCTGTGGTTCATTCTGAGAAATTCCCTGATGCTGCATGTGAAGTGTCATAGTGGGCTCCTGCCCCTCCAGCAGCTGAACCTGCAGGGACCTCTCAGCTCTTTGCATGCAGCTGCACCAGCACCACCAGCCCAAAGCAAAGCAGTACCCCTGTCCTTCTGAGGCCCCATTCACAGCACAGCATCCCTCAGCCATGGCATGTGGAGCAGATGGCCTGCTCTCTTTGCCAAACCTGCCCAAATGGGGCTGTCCTCTGTGCTTCATCCTCAGCACACAGCCTGTGCCTCCATACAGAGGTGAAAATATTTTAACTAAGTATAATCATGCAGGTCACCGCAAAAATGGTTAAACTGCTAAATATAGTCTAACATATGGTTATATGGTGCTGGTATAAGGCAGCACCTTCACGTTTCTATCTCTGTCTTCAAGAAGAACCTTGCTGCACATTCCACCAATTCCTGCCTTAAACCAGACATTTAATGTGTGGAAGACACTGCCAGGTATGTTTGATGGGAAGATAAGAAGGTTAAAATGAAGCAGGGGGAAAGGTCAGAGAGGCAAAGATGAGCCAATAGAGATATTAAAGAGCGTTACAAACTAGGGTATTTCACCATGAGAGCGGAAAGAAGCAAGTACGTCAGGTTGGTACAGCAGTACCACTTAAATATCAATAAATATCTAAATTCTGTTAGATCAGAAGATCTGGTTTAGTAAGCTGGCTAAGAAAAAGCAAAAAGCCAGACAGAATCTGCATATGGGATCCTACATTTAAAGAAAATATAGGAGGAAAAATTCTGAAACTGTATGTGCCAGAAGAAT
The DNA here is from genome assembly GCA_013397075.1 of Rhabdornis inornatus. Classification (NCBI taxonomy): domain Eukaryota; kingdom Metazoa; phylum Chordata; class Aves; order Passeriformes; family Rhabdornithidae; genus Rhabdornis; species Rhabdornis inornatus. The sequence goes on from VWZS01009115.1 coordinate 1,326,080, forward strand.
TTCCTCTCATCACCACAAACAGCACCATGGGTCTGCATCTGCTCAGAAATTGTGGCTAAGCTTTGGACACTGTTGCTGTCAAATGCAGGCCAAAAGTTGCAGCTTTATTATATAACTGAGAGAGAAAATAGTTAGCTGTTCCCAGTCTCAGTGAATGTGAAACACTGTGGCATTGCACCTTTCAAGGGTATGTCAGTAGTCTGTACAGGGACTACTTAGGTTCAATGCTTTTGATTAAAAAGCAGGGCTGAGCATTAGCAACATGGAGCCCTTCGTACTCTAAGGGTTTCCATCACATATTTTAAGCAAGACTTTTGTTTTCCTCTGCTTTCAGTTTTGCTGTCATCAGAATTACATTTCAATGTGTTTTACAACAGGAAAAGACTGTGTATCTCCCGCTTAAGATATATAATTGAAAGGCGATCTGAATCACTGAAAAGCTCAGACTTTATACCAGTTTAATTGTAACAAGTTTAGTTGAACATAACAACCCAAATTCCTTGCTCTGGAGTTATATCAAGGATGAACTGCGTCACAGGCAGCTTGCTTCTTAGAATCAGAAAGACAGCTGATGAAAAGAGCAGGTGCGATTTGGAAATGGGTTTAGATTATATCCTGTAACACACCACTTATATTACCTATATTATGCTCACTTAGATGACTAAGTCTCTTCTCTAATTACACTGGAGATGATTATGGCTGAGTATAATCTACCTAAGAATTATTAGACTGTCTACAGAATGATTACATACTGTCAACACAGAAATCCTTGATGCTTCCTTTCTGTGTAAGCTGTCATGAACTGTGTAAAACAGCAAGGATGAGTGGTTAGAGCACAGTACTGGGAACTGAGAGAGCCTGGGGTGTATGTTGTTCTGCCATAAGCTTGCTGCTTGGCTTTGGATAAATCTTGTAGCTTCACAGTAATTAAATTACCTCACACAAGAAATGTGGAGAGCATTTACTCAGAGTTGCATCTTTAAAATCTCTGAATGGAGATTGCTGCATAAACAGAAAACATGAAATTATGATAGTTAGGACAAAGCCACAATGCTTGTTTATTGATTATTTCCTCTTTAAAAACATAACAGCACAATGTATGGATTTTATAAATGTTTTTTTCTCCTGTAAATGCTTGGTTTCCAATGGGATGCAAAATCAAAGAAGAGCAGGAAGGACACTTCTTTAGAAAAGAGAATTTCAAAGATTCTTTGTTCTGTGTTTTATATGTGAAAGGAAGAGAACCAAAGGCAGACTGCAATATATAGCTTAAGTTACAGTGGGTTTTTGGTTTTCTTTAACCAGCTCCTTAGCTGGAGATCAAAGCTGATTCAGCAGAACTAGTACCCCAAAATCATCGAGACACTGCAGCACTAGTCTTTGTTTCATCATTTCCAAAATACTTTCCTCTGCAAATTCAAGACAGCAGCTGTGCAGGCATACAACTGATGGGACTAGTTTTCTCAATAAACTGTGTTTAGGAGAGAAGTTGACTTAATGTAGATGTAGAAAATGCCATCTAAGTGTTGAAATTATATTAAGAGGCTTAAAATTTTAGATTTTGGTGGAAGGGTAGTACAGCCAAGAAAACCTTTTTGTTGATATTCATTTTTGGTATTTCAGAGCACCATCTTAGTCATGTTCTTTCTGGTGGAACACTGATTTGGAGTACCTAAAAATCGGATTAACTTGGGTTGTTCAGAAGAAATATACTTGATTGCTAAGGCAATCTAAGCCTATACACATGAAGGCATCCCACTAAACTTAAATGATTCCTCTTACAGTGAGTTACAGGAAGAGCTCCTTATATACAGAAGAGTAAGTAACATTGAAAACGCCTGTGAGACCCTAGATGATAGTTACATCATAGGCCAGTAAATTCAACTGATGTCATAGAATGAACCTAAAGAGTGAGAAGTGTCAATGACACTTGGTTGTTTTGGGGTATTTTTGTACAGTCAGAAGACTGGACCAGAGAATTGAGAGTAATTCTCCCACATCAAAGGTGGCTTCTATCCATAACAAAGAAAAAGGACAGCAGGTGCTGGATTATGATGTAAAATAAAGATGTCACTTGCTGAGCTCTGTGAATGTTCAAAATGAAAAAGATAGGAGAAATCCTGGCTGCAGCTTCTTTATCCAATTATACTATTGAAGATTAATCTATGAAAATGGCTGCAGCTGTATATAAAATGTGACTGCACAATGGCAGGCTTAGATGCTGAGCTCTTACTCATGCACCACAGAAGGTGATTCATATCCCCATTACACGAGTGACATAACAGAACACGACTCCTCAGTGTGACAGGGACAGAGTGCTGCAAGGACTCCAGGCATGCTGCAGTCACTCTCAGTGTCCAGAAACCTGTTAGGCACAACAGCACTGAACCACACAACCAAGCTGCTCCACCGCACAGTCAAAAAAGTTGCCTACTTCTGGAGTAATGTTGTATCAAGAAGTCATCAGTCTCTTCCTTTGTTTTCATAACTTTTGTCATTTTCCTTATTTTAATTCACAGAAACCTGGGACAGGATATTTATGTTTATAACTCTAAAATGTATCACGAGACACATTCATTATTGTTGGCTTTTTTAATGTGTTACAATGCCATTTGTAACAATGAGGCTAAAGCACTTGACAGTAGCTAAAGACTCATAATAATAAAGAGTCCAGGCAGATGGACTGTCATCCTGAGAGGGTAAGATAGGAATGACAACAAAGCAGCAGAAAATACAGAGGCAACAGCATTACTTTCTCATGCAATGAGGCTGTTTAATCTTCATCTATTGTTGGAACCCTGGAAACTAGGAAAAACGTGATAATCTATGCTTCATGGTTTTTGATACTGCCTGTACAGAAATGCTTGTGGCAGACCAATGAACTGGAAAAGGCACTTCCCTCTGCAATAAATGTGCTATAGTAACTATGTTATTAAAATTATATTGAAATTCAGGCATAGTTTTTTTCTCAGCTTAGCATTGTTCATCAAATTGCAACAACGTGAACATCAATACATAAGACAAAATACATTTTTGGTATGGTCATTTTGGGTGATATAGGAGTTCATTAAAGTGACTGCACGCTTGCAGCAGTTTCATGTCTTGTATTTGTTTGTCATGACTAAATAATCTACGTGTGAATTGCTGCAAATTAAATCCTAGCACTTTGAGAAAAGATCGGACAGTAACACAAGGGACAGCAAATTGCCCTATGTGATTTATCAGCCATCTGGTACAGCGCAAACAGCACTCATTCAGGGGTGTTCTGGTTAGTAACTACAGCAACAGGTCTGCTGAGTACTCATAAAAGTTATGCATGTGTCAGCAGCCTTTTCTCTCCTCCCGTACACACCATTCACTGGGAACTGTGAGCAATAGCATGTCCTTCCTGGGCTACAGATGTTTTTGCTGCAGCATTTTCCAGTATTCCATTTTTCTGGAGACTTAAAACTTGGAGAGTTTTGTCTTGGTTTTTTGTAATATGCCTTCAAGGAGTTTTGACTCCAAAAAACTCTCTCCATGATTAAGCCATTTTTCTTATTCATGGAAGGCGTAGATAGCTGCAAGCTTGGAAGAGATCACTGATAAGAGAAATATTTCTAACTAAAATAAAAGAAGTGCTTTTGGGTCTGTACTTACAAAAGGATAGGAAACGTGTTTTCTAAAATGTTCGCAACTGAGTATCTCTGCCATAAAAGAGTCTATGTTTACATAAATGGTGTTATCCACAAGGTATAACTGGCAGACAGTAGTTAATAGACAGGCAAAACTAAAAAGCTCGCACTGTATTGTAAGTTTCATGCCGGTTGCATGTTATTCCTCATGTACCTATTTTAACAGAGAAATGTAAATAATAAATTACCCAGGAGCTTTTAAACTTCCTCATATTTGCTGTGGATATCAGCCAAGAAAAACTGGATGGTGTGGAGAGATATTCCCCTGCTTCTTTTCTCTGCTATTCCCTGCTAGCCCAAGTGCCCTGGTGTTTTCTCCAAGCCTACCTGTAGCTTTACCAGGGTGAAGGAGTGGTGTGACAGCACGAGCCTGGTGCCACTCCAGTCTGTCCTGAGGCTCTGACACATCCACTGACAGCTGCCTGCTCAGGAAACAAGGTGTGAAGGTCCAAAGCCAGCAGGTCTGGCAGAGCAGAACTGGTGCCCTAGAGCCCACCCCACACAGCCCCAGCGCTGCATGGGCACAGGCTGTGGCTGTTTCAAAAGGTGCCATGGTGAGCTGGGCATGGCTCAGGTTGGCAGGAACAGAATCTGGTACCAAACACATGGGAGCATTGGCTGCTTCTGCTCCACATGTGCTCCCACTGCAGTTTGTGCTCATTTGTCAGCTACAAGATGAGCACCATGTGCCAGGGAGCTTTGCTTCAGACTGTTTTGCAGAGGTGGAGCACTGGATTACACCAGGGTGCACTGCACATCACAATGTCCAGGTGAACATGTGAAGCCCCAGTAGTGCCAACAGCAGTACAGACATGATGGCACATAAGGACTGAGATACTGGATGCAAAGGTAAGTTCTCACCTTCTGTAAAAATGAAGGAATGCCACCCAGTCTTGTCTCTTTTAAGTATTGTGATCAGTGTTGCTAAGAGTAAAATCCAGCAGGTCGTGATTTTCTTTCAACTACAATTAGTCCATACCCAGATGGACACAGGTTCACCAAAAACATTTTGCATTGTATTTCTGGAATGAAGACCTATTCTCTAAAGGTATATCCCAGCAAATTAGAGAGACCAGAGCTAAACTCTGCTATTTACTCCCAGAGAGAGTGCAGGCCAAGCTCACAAAATGAATAGGTATTATCTAGTTCGCTACTCAGGGAAAGTGGCAGAAGAGGAAACATAGCTGCTTTAAAGAAATTTTGATGGCAATAACATGAAATAGGACAGGATTGATTTAATGCTTCCAGTCTGACTCCCAGATGAGGAATCAATTATCCTGCATCATTTAATCTCCTTATGCAGGTCATGACATGAACTAGAAATTAGAAGCATCGTGTCTAAAATGAAGAGCAGCTCTTAATGGTAGGTAGCATCAGCCTCAGACTTTTTGAGGAAAATATAGCTAGGATTTTTGGAGCTCTGAAGTGTTGGCTCCACTGGATTTCTGCAGTCAGACCTTAATATTTTAAAAGTGGCTTCGTCCTTGTTTATCCAATGGAGATGCAAAGCAGTTATAAGAAAAGAAAAAAAAAGAAAAAAAGTAAAAAAGTAAAAAGAAAAAAAATATTATCACTTTGGACAAACTCAAGGAACGTGACCTTCAGAAAATTTGCAAAACGTTATTTATCTACCATGTTTGAAACTATCCTCTGTCATGGCAATGTTTTCAGATAAACAAAGCTCCTGGTTTTTTTACATCATTCAACAGAAATACCACATGGTCTCTGACCACGTACAACCCCTAGCTAAACCAACCATTTTTGGAACAAAAATTCCCAGGAGGAAGAAATGTGATGCAGTAGGAGCCTCCATCTGAATCCCCTCCAGGCTGGAAGAGATGATAACCAAGTTCTCATCCCTATACAGCCTCCCACTGAGATTGTCAATTATATTTCTTGTGTGAAACTGTTGACATAATCAAGCACAGGCATGAAAACAGAAGCAGTATAGCTAAAGAAAGATCCTTATGTTGTCAGAGAGTTGTTTTTCCTATGAACCAGGAGAAAACTAGGACACAGAATGTAAGCATTACGATTAACTTTCAAGAGAAGCTAAAATTATCCAGGATTATATAAATATAAGCAGTTTTGATTTATTTCCTGTGACTAAGAACAATACAGCATTGAAGACAAATTAAGGGGTTTGGGGTAGTGTGTTTGGGGGTTTTTGCAAAAACTCTATGATGAGACCAATGTATTTTCAAGAAGTGAACTCAACATACCTATTTTGAAAACTCTTTAACAAACCTTGGAAGTGTGAATTTAAATTTTGCCTTAAACCCCATATAGGAACTGTCCAAAGCAGTGGTTTCTAATCAAAGTCAAATCAGGAACTCGCCTTATTACTTGCAGTCCCTGCATCAGTGGCTGCCAGTGTTCTTTCTTCCAAGTAAGCAGATGCCAAAGGATCTGGGAAATAAAACCTTTTGCATTTCTCACATCACTCTGTGTAATTACACTCTCTCTGACATTTTTCCCAGCTTTGTGTCTTTTCCCAGAATGCCCCCAAGCAGTGAGGTTTCCCAATCCTGCTGGTACTCACATGCATCTGAAACTAGGATTTCTGGATCAAGGGATAGAACACCTTGTATCTAACAGCATAAACAATGGGATGCGAGGAACATGTACAACAAAGGTAATTTAAGGACCGACCTGTACAACCTATTTTTTACACCAGTGTTCAGGAAACCAACTATGTATCACTTTCATTCAGGATATCATGAAGAAATTACGGCAGCAATTTGTTCAATATGTACTTAACATAAGAAGTTGAATTTTATATAGAATAATTATATA
>VWZS01009115.1:1332613-1343933 GCA_013397075.1 Rhabdornis inornatus
ATTACATAAGTTACTGAAAAGATTTAAGACCAAATAAAGTGATTCGTACTGTTTGCCTTGTCAGTTTATCTCACAAAAGAAAATTTTAAAAAACATTTCAGACTAAAGCACCATTTCTGAAGCTTTGCCAAAAGCTTTCTTGTGTCACTGCATTGCATATCAAGAATTTTCAAATGAAATGTGCTCTGAAGGCTGCTTCTGTACCTACAGAAGACAGCAACTCCCACTGTAATTGTTAGGTACTGGCTGTGAATGACAGGCTGCAGTTCTAAAAAACATCACTATATATTTTCCAAAATAACCACAAACCAACAAGAAATGTTTGAAGAAGGCTATAAGATGCAGAAGGAAAATGCTCTGTTTTGAGCCCTCTCCACTTTTTCAAGTGCCATGTTTTACAGATATGAGTGAGGGTTTGTTTCTTCAGAGGAAATACACCTCACACTTCACACACAAGCCAGCCAAAATGTTCCTGAGTGCCACTGAAGTTCCCATATTCCTCCCCACTTCAGAGGACAGGCAGCTGCCTGCCTCTGGTGTCCTGCAGGTTGCTGACTGGCTCCTGCTGGCACTGCAGCAGTTTGCCCTGTGGATTAACAAGCAAATGCAATTGAGGTTATAACAGGCAGTGCTACTTCTACCTAAGAAAGCCTTTCATCTTCACAGGAGGACTTCTAACAGTTGCAAATGATAATCAAGTTGAAGTGACTTCTCAAATCTGCTGCTGATTCTGCACTTAAAAAAAAAAACATTTTCAGTCAATTTCAGAATTTAACACAGCTCACAAGAAAAGTACTAAAAACCATACTCTCATTTGGCATAAACTTATACACAACACTGAATAAGGCATCTTGGTCATGCAGCTTTAACACTCTGCTGGCATAAACAAGTAACTATATGTTCACTGAAATATATTTATATGAAATGCTTTAAAAATCCAAGAAAAAGAGTATGCCTATTATCATTTCACAGCAGCCACTGACTATAAAGTCCTATTTAATATAAAAGAAACAATTGGCCCTTACTGGCGTCACATAATGGCACCCCATTATTTAATCTTAACTTTTAATGTATTAGGTCAGTAACATGGGAAAATTTTATTTCATGCTTTTATGCTTTCATTTTCCAGCCAGACGTTTTGAGAACATGCTAAACACTGCAAACAATGACGTAAAACCCTCTCAGACCCAATGAAAGTCTCAGTTCTGCTCTTCCCAGCAGCACACACACACACAGTATTTCCCCTTCCCTGCCAATTCCCACAGCTAGGCAAGACTGGCTTAGAGATCAACTTCATATCCTATTATCCTCCCTTGGCCTAGGCTATAATAATTGTCTAGGTTCCCCACATAGTCAACAGAGAAAGACTCTATTTGGTAAGGCAGCTATCTCAATGTAAGATAAACAACACACATGCAATGAGCTGCCCTCTGTCCAGTGCTCTGGTGACTGTAGGGGAAATCTAGATAGCCAGCACAGAACATGCAACCAGCCTTGGGCAAGCTGAAGTCAGGCAAGCTTGATTTTTCGTAAGTGATGAGAAAAAAATATCAATATGCAAAACCATGACCAGTAAGAATAGCTAAATAGGTAATTACTATTCATTATTTCTTTACAGTCAAAGAATAAGGGCAGGCAATGAGCCTAAAACAGAAGTTTCAGTTTCTACACTGTTTTACTGAAACTCACAGCCATAGAAGCAAAAGTTTTATTGGGTGCAAGAAAAGCAGATGGCATTATTGAGGAAAAAGACTTCAGGTTACTGAGAACAAAACACACGGTTGCAATTCCCTGTCACTTAGAACATCATTCACAAAATGTAAGATGCTGGAAGAAAACCAAAACAGAACTGCTTTAGCACTGCGTACCCTTACTTACACCTTTCCTTTTCCCCCCAGTCGTCACTACTGTCAGGCATCTCTAAACGCCCTCTGCAGCTGAACTCAGTTCAATGAAGCAGCCCTCTAATCCTCAATCGTAACACTAGGTGGCAGGGAAACATCTAACACGCCGACAGCACTGAGAACCTTGAATGCAGAGTCTCGGTTCGCCGTGGTTAAGGGTTAGTGCAATGCAGCAATCTCACTTTCATACAACTGGATTGGCTTTGCCTCCTTACATAACTTTGGGCATCAATTTTCAAGTACAACGCTGTGTTCACAGACCGATAGGTTAATGATGTCAGAATAAATTCTGTCTCAGAGATAACCCTGCCCTCTCATTTAAGAAACCCTGGACAATTGCAAAATGTTTCTTCCTCTCCAAAGAGTTTTTGAAATCCAATTTTGTGTTTGAAATCCTAATGATCTCCACCTCTGTAAAGACACAGCACCGTAACACTTACCTGACACCTCTATTTTAAAAAAAATCACATTTTTATTTAAAATTCATATTGCTTGTGTGCTGCTTGTGAAAAAATGCTGCAAAGGGGCAACGAAACAAGTTCTGCAACTCACACAGCTGCAAAAGCAGACAAGCCCATGGAAATTGTTCTTCAGACCATACTGATCCCCCTGTCAGTACACTCTCTCCCTTCTGCAAAGAGGAGAAACTTCAGACTTGTAACATTCTGCTCAAGATCCCCCCTCAAACTGTGAGAGAAAGGTATGAGCTTTTCTAATGAATGCCAAGACCAAGCTTCAAAACAAACGTGTGTGTACATTTAAAGGACACCACCACTGCACTGCAGCACAACTTGCTGCTTTCCAAATTTACAGATGTTTCCTATAATGTTGCTGGCAGTAGAAGAGAAAGGCTGACATTTAACTCCTGCTTTGTTCACAAAATTTAATGAAAAATGAAGACAATTATTGGCATGGGTGGTAACACTCTCCCTTTAGAAGGGCAAAATCAGTACACGATAATCATTCTTCTCATTCAGCTTTGTATCAGTTTCTTAGCTGTACAGGGAGATGCTGATGCCTTCTCCTATATCTTTTAAAAATCTGCAGGGGAAAAAAAAACCCAAGGTCAGCACACTGCTTTTTAAGCAGGACACTCAAGAAAGAAGGTCAAGTAACTAAGCCACAGACTACAAGTAATACATAAGGTAGCTGCTGAAAGTGATCTTGGCACACAAACAAATCACAGAAAATCACTGAACTGGATTTTGATTTTCATAATGAATGACAACTGGAAAGTCTGTTACATTTCTGAAAAATAATTTAATACAAAATTTAAAAAACACTGATGTGCAAGTCTTTGCTGTGTAAGAGGAGGTACATTTTCACACTTCAAAACAGTTTAAAACACTTGTACCTAACGAATAGAAATTCTTTTATATAAACAAAGTGTTTCTTTGCCAACAGCAACTGTCAATTCTGAAACACAGAATTAAGATGACACAAGAACCAGACAGTCTAAGTCACCGCTATTTGTGTCAAAAAAAATTATGCCACCCTTTTCTTTCTACAGCTCATCATGCTTGTATGTGAATTCCCTTGCAGATATAAACCCATCACTGTCTTCATCCTCTTTATCAAATATGTCTTCAACCAAAGCATCATGCTGGGTGTCATTTACCACTGCTCCATGCTTTTCAAATTCTTTCTTCAGGTAAATTTTCACCTGTTAGACAAAAGGTGAGAGTGAACATTTTCAGACTTATGAAAGAATTGATTACTGCAGCATAACACGGATGCATTGCTCAGGATGGTGGTGTTAGGTAATAGATACCTCCCCTGCTACGCCACTGCCAGAATAATATTTGTCTAACTGATTCTGCAGTCCCTTTGAGTGAAGGGTCTTTAGTGATAGAAGTGACAGCAAAACTAGCAAAGCTGTTGCCATACCTTTATGGTATCTGACTCAAAAAATGAGTCAGGACAGCCTGTCTTCTGATGTCTATACGGTAAAGTACAAATAGCTGGGCAGAAGTTACTAGAAATCGGTTGGTCAGAGACAGCTTTTCCACATTCTAGCATCTGGACAACCTAGTACATGTAAACAGCCACTCCAGATATATACAGAAATCTGTCCACAATCTCAGTGTTTGCTGCTCCAATGGGAAATACCTTAAAAGATTTCTAGATAACTCAAAAATTTTAAGGACAAAGACCCAAGGCAGGTTTAAAACAGACCACTGGAACACTTACTTACATTAAGCTAGATACTAATGGTAAGCAGTGTTTTCAAAAACATCAGATTTGTTTTAATAAGTTTTTAAGGTTTAACTATGGAGATCCCAAGTGCTCTGAATCGCAGAGCTTTCTACAAAAATCACAATGCCAACATACTCATCTATTAAACAGATACCACTTGTATAAGACCCACGGACCATGTTTCAGGTCTGTTTTAGTCACTTCAGTCTCTGGGATTTGTTAGGGTTATTGCTTACATTCCTAATATGCAGACATAAAGAACTCAGTGGTTTATACTAGCTTCTCATGGATCACTTTCGCTGAAAAAGCAGAAATTTGAAAATGAGAGGCAAACAGATGGTGAATAATGCTGAATACATGTCCTTCACAGAGTGAATGCTATGAAACAAGATTGCCTTACAGCACAAGAAATCCCAGTTTATTAATAAATCAGCAATTATATCCAAAAAGCCCTGAAGTCTGGTTTTATTTCTAAGATGCTTTACTTTATCAAAGTCTTCCATAAGCATGCAGCACACGAGTCACATGCTTATCCTCAGCTTACCAAGGCTCCTTCAGAACCTCCAGTCCAGAATTTTCACTAGGATGTAAGGCTCAGAGCAGTGCAGCAGAGATGTGCATTCTTTTCCACTCTCCCATCCTGTTAGATTTGCTCACAAGAGAAGGATAACCTGCTTACCTCTTGCTTGGACAGTTTCCAATCATCATTAAGGTCCATCTCCTGGAATGACTCATGGGACCTCGGTCCATTTCTAATTTCTAGAAGGTCAATGTTGAAAATCAATGTGCTCTCAGGTGGAATTTTTCCTGTCCAAAACGGAGAAAAGTTAAAACCAACTATATATTCAATGCCACACAAAAGCCATAAGCATCAGAGCAATGTTCCAGCAAGCCTAGTCATTTCAAAGCATCCTGCAGTTTGAATTAGTAAGGATAAGAACCTGTAACAGTGATGACCACAACCATTTCAGCCTGTAGCCTGGACTCTGAGCAGCCCTTACAGCATAAATGCAACTTTAGATGCAACTAGTTTTGTTGGAGACTAGTAGGTGTTGATGCAAGCTCTTATTCAGCAATTACCATCAGAAGTTTATCAATGTTCTTGAATCTTTTTTTTTTCATGGCCAGAGCCAGATAAACTGGAAAACAGTAAAGGAGACTATACAGTCAGACAGGCTACAGAAAAGACTAATGTACAGGGGAGAAGGAAGGGAGAATTTAGTCGTCCGGATATCCCATCAGTCCCCAAATTCCTCTCTACTGGCAGCTGATACCTTGTATCTGCTGTTCTGCCACTGGGAAAATCTCTTTTGTAGAGAAAGGCAGAAAGGCACGGATGATGTTTGTGTCCCACAGCAGTCTCTGGACTCAGGGCACAAAGCACCGAGCTATTTCCAAATACAGCAGAAACTAAGTACCCAAACCTGATCACAAGGCATGTGATCATTCATCAAAAACAGAGTTTTTGATGAAGGTGAACAGACCAGTGAACACTCCCCCATGCCACGCCTCAAGGATTTCAGTTTATCAGGCACTGGCTTTTACAGAGATGTGATATGCCCTCATGCTGATGGCTGAAGCTACTGTCAAAGACCTATTAGCACATCATGTTGCTTCTTTACATAGAGAGGTTGAATAGGACCAAATATACCTCTATACTGGATGGAAGCACCACAAAAAAAATATTTCTGTGCCTTGAGAAGACAGGGAAAAATAACCTGCCTCTACCACTTTGGAGCTATGGTGGTAAATACACCCTGAGCCGCAGTGACAAACAGGCTTGTAGATTTCTGGAATGAATAAAAGTGCAGAATCTTCTGGAAATATAGGGTACAGTGCCCTGTTTAGGGTTTGGAACACAGGTAATTTTTTTTAGTGTTACAGAAAAAGGCATCTGACTCAAATGATGAGTCAGACAGCAACCAAGGTGGGAGGCTAGTGAAATGATGTGCATTTGGAGGAAAGCATGAAGAAAATGAAATAATTCTGTGTTCAAGGGCATCACTTGAAAACAGCAACATAATTATGCTCAAATACTTCAAAGTCTTCCTAAAGCAAGTAATTTCTTACAGCAGTTAGCACTGTTTAGCTGTTCAACCTTCTTGCACTAAACACAAAGGTGAGGCTTGCAAGTCTTTGAAGAACAACTATAGTGCTTTACATATTAATCAAACAATTAGGCCTGTGATGACTACATGAGTGCTGCAGGATTTCATATCATTTTGTAGAAAAATTTACAGCTGAGCCCTACATAAGGACAAGGTTCCCATTCTCTACTAGAAACATTACTTCTAATACTGTATCTTGAACCCTAAACCAGAGCTTCTAGAAAAATACGTGTTAAACAGGTACATTTAATAAAGGAGGGTATGAAGCATGCTGTAGTTATGAATACTACCTGGCACGAGGTAATATGGAGTCCTAAGCCTGTGTGCAGCCCTACTTGCCAGGAAATACAAACATGCATGCAGTCCTTATTCCCAAAACAGTCTCATAGTGATGGGAGAGAACATCAGCACGATGTGTTCCTAGATATTTATTCTTTCTGCTTTGGAACCTTGCACTACCATAGGCCATTTGCTGCAGCCCTTGTCATGACATAAATATTCATAATAATTGCTCAAAAAAAAGTTAACTAAAACTAATCCCATAAAGCAGAAATAGGAACCATTCAAGCTGTCACTTGCTTAACTTTATTCCAAATCTGGCCCTCCTGTTAAAGGAATCTGGAAATATTTGAAAGGAAAAGCCCCAAACACCCTCAGTAGTAGACAGGTTGAGAAAACCCTGCAAACAATGTTTGTGTCTGTCTGCACAGCAGTCAGTGCATTTTCAGTAGGTGACAAGGTGACTGCCCATGCACATCTTACTGTGGATAACAGGGACCACTGCCCAGACTGAAAATAGCTGTAAGAGGAAAAGAATTAATGTCCCGATATGGAGAAATAAACAGTGACTTTTTACTGTATCATCTAAGAACTGGTTGCGCAGCAGTACAGGGAGTTTCTTAGGGTTCTAAAAGAAACCTGAAAGCAAGAATGAGGCTTGCACAAGCACATTCATGAAGTATTACCACAAAAACAGATACAACAGCCAAAAAGCCAACTGTTACCTAAGCAACCACCTCCACTTCACTGCAAAAGAAGGCAGAAAAAAAACAAACTGAAAAAAAAAAGAAAAAGCAGGGCACTGTTGAGCACAGCACTAACAGAAAAGACACTTAAAACACACAGCGCGGCAGCCACCATCAGTTCCTGGGTTTTTTTTTTCCTGCATTCACCACATAGCCGCTTAATGGATTTTACTGCAGGAAACAAATTTATGAAAAAGAGCACCTGACTCCCTCAATTTTTCTTCTTTAACGGAATCAACCTGGAAAGCTTGAAAGCTTGCTAAGCTCTTAGGCCAAGAATAACAATAAAATACAGAGATCAGAAACAATTAGAGCAAGGGGAATGTTTCACAGGTTTTACCTTTCCCTTCTTTTCCATAAGCAAGGGCTGGTGGAATAGTTAGCTTCCGTTTCTCTCCCACACACATGTCCTTCAACCCTCTGTCCCAGCCTTTGAGAGCTTCCCTTATGCCAAGTGTAAACCACATAGGTTGCCCATTGTTATGCTTGTGACTGGAAAAGGAATAAAACACTTCGTATTTAAACATCAAGTTCCACAAAAGGCAGATGGAATACACTCATCATGTAGATAGACAGTTAAAAATACAGCACTACTCAACACCTTGACATCTCTTAAAAGAAAGACCTACACTTTCAAAGTCTTTAAAACTTATGCTTTGCATGACAAGGCTCATTGGGAAGTGGAAAGAAATAAAACATTTACCTAGTCTATTTATGACAACACTAACCAACCCAGCACCCCATCCTCATTTCCCCATCACCTACTTCCATTTGGAAACTGATCAGACTAGAAGGGCATTTTTCTTAAAAATCTACAGTCAAGGCCATCGTAAATTGCAAGTATCAGCCCAGCATGGTCACGATAGCAACATACATTTTAACATGCTTAGAAGAATCAGCCTCATCTCTTTCAAAAGAAGCCATTGGTGGGGGGAGAAAAACCAAACAATAAAATAACCACATAACAATCTAGAAAAAAAAAAACAGAAACAAATGCATGCAAAACATTCAACTTTACATTTGGGAGACAAGATCCTTTTCTGATTTAACCAGGTGGTACAACCCGGACTACTTTCACTCTACTAACAGACAAGGAATTTGAAAGCTCTATTTACTAGTCATGCAGGAAAGAACACTTACAGAAGTTAGTCAGCAGCAAAAACTTTAGTGTGTCACTAGAAGTCCTTTTAAAGAGGCAGGTTAACTACAAGAGAAAATTAGTGAGATTTTAGTTGAATCGTCTGCAAGACCATAAACATGCAAAACTTTTTCTTTTAATATACAAAAGTAGCTTTCAGACAGCCTGCAGAGACTTTAGTATTCTGCTGTCTCCCACTATTAACACTTCATTGATGTTTTACAGGACATTCAGCATTAGCAAGTCGTTGCAGGCTCTTAGCAGACTCCCTCGAATTTCTGGCTCTTCCTCCTATTTGCATTTCTGTGGCTCTGGTATGTTGACTTGTCTGGTCAGAGGCAGGTAAAGAATAATGAAAAGCTGTGATTGTGCTGCGGCTAGTGGAAGGACACACGTAATTTTTTTAAACTAATCGTTTGCTCTAGAAACCAAACAGAAATCCATGCTTAGCACAAGACCTATTAAACCGCTGAGATCATACACCAAAACCTGCACCCAAATCACAGAATCATAGAATGGTTTGGGTTGGAAGGGACCTTAAAGATCATACAGTTCCAACTCCCCTGTGGCATGGGCCGGGACACCTTAAACTAGACCAGGTTCTCAGAGCCCCATCCAAGCCAGCCTTGAACACCTCCACGATTTGGTTTTCAACAACTTCCCTGCTCCAACCTGCTCCAGGTGTCTCACCATCTTCAGAGCAAAAAATTTCTTTCTGCTAACCTAATCTAAATCTGCTCTCTCTAAGTTTGAAGCCATTCCCCCTTCTTCTGTCACTACATGCCCTTGCAAAAAGTCTCTCTCCATCATTCTTCAGGTAGTGGAAAGCCACAATTAGGTCACCTCAAAGCCTTCCCTTTTCCAGGCTGAACAATGCCAGTTCTCTCAGCCTTTGCACATAGGTGCTCCACGCATAACATCCCCATATGGCTCTACTTCCTACAGACTGACCAGAAAAATGCTAAGACGTATTTTATAACCTCAGGAAAGGAGATTAGCCTTAGTACTGGTGCTCATCTTGAGCAGCACTGTGAGACACTGCTTCACACCAAACTTGCTGAAAAAAGGTGGCAGTGGGAGGGGCCCCAATGACAAGTTTATGCAGTGTTACTTAAGCTCTTTTATCCCAAAACAAGCAAGGCATTCATGCATTGCTTTTGTTTCCTTGCACACAAGTAAACGCAAATTTTGGGCGTTTGGGGAGGAAGGAGTAAAAAAACCAACCAAACAAAAAACCACTTGCCCCTGACAAAATGCTCCTTACAGAGCTATTTGCAGATGAATTGCGGAGTGCTGTGAGAGGTCTGGATTCAGGAAAGCATGATCAAAAGAGATCATCTATATTCAAATAAATAAATAAATATACATAAAGTTCAGAGAAAGTGCACCAGGATTGTTAGAAGGATGGAGCAAAACCTCTCCTACGAGGAAAGGCTGAGAGAACTGGGATTGTTGAGCCTGGTAAAGGGAAAACTCCAGGGTGACTTAATTGCACCTTTCCAGTACCTCAAGGGAGCCTACAAAAAAGATGGAGAGAGACAATTTAAAAAGGTGTGTAGTGACAGGACAAGAGGTGATGGCTTTAAACTGAGAAAAGGCTCAAATCAGATATTAGATCTCTTTACCGTAAGGGTAGTAAACCACTGGAACAGGTTGTCCAGAGAAGCAGCTGACAAGCCATTCCTGGAGGTGTCCAAGGCCAGGCTGGATGGGGCTCTGAGCAACCTGGGCAGCGTTCAAAGGCGCGTGGGATGCTCTGAGCAACTTGATCTTGTGGAAGGATCAAGGAGTCTTTAAGGTCACTTCCAACTCAAGCCATTTTATGATTCTATTCCTTTAATATATATATACATGTGCATGTGTATATATATATGTATACGTATACATATATGTATATTTCCCCACGCAAGCTCAGCCAGCAGCTCGCTCGGAGAAGACGCGCCGCTCACTTACGTCGAGTGAAACATGGAGCCGTCTCTCTCCAAGAAGCCCTCGTAGTGAACCAGCATCATGTCCCCCCACTTGGTCTTCCTGTGGCAGAGGAAAGGCTTGTGCAGCACCTCCACCTTCACGTCGGCCGCGGGGGGGATCAGCGCCGCGCCCGCGCAGCCCAGCGCCGCGCACAGCAGGGCGGAGCACAGCAGCAGCAGCGCCGCCGCCGCCATCGCCGCCGCCTCGCTCCCGTCACCGTGCCTCCATCCCGAGCCCGGCCGGTCCGTCCGACGTGGCAGCGGCGCGCACCGCTGCCAGCCCCCGGCTCCCGACGGCCCGGCACCGGCGGCGCGCGCGCTGATTGGCTCCCCGCAGGGCGAGCTCAGGAGGAGCTGTCGCCCATTGGGGCGCGCCCCTGTCCGTCGCTCAGCTCGTCCAATCGAAAGGCCCGAACAGCCGAGGGGGCGTGGATGGGCCGAGCCCTGCGGGAAGTCGCAGCGCCGGCGNCCGCGCTGCATGGGGCCGGGGGCCGGCCGGCATGGAGGGGGTCCTGTACAAGTGGACCAACTATCTGAGCGGTGAGTTCCTGCCAGTGCTCAGCCTTTGCGGGACGGGCGCCGTCATCTTCTCATATATGTATTTATGCAAGTACATACATGTCTGTATTCACTGTGTTTGCTGGGTGCGGGTCAGCGCTGCCCCTTGTCCCCGCCATGTCGGGGACCAGTCCCGGCGCTGCCTTATTGTCACTGCCCGGCGTNCGGCCGTTGATTGGGCGGCGGCGGCAGCGAGGGAGCGTTCCGATTGGCCACGAGAGGCCACCTGCTCTGGGCATTCCGCGCCTGCTCCCCGCCCCTCGCCTCTCGCTCCCGCCGGTCACGTGGGCTGCGATTCACGGCGCGGGTTGCGCTGACGTAGCGCCGCGGGGCCGTGCCGTGGCTGCGCGGCTGCGGCGCTCCCTGCGCTGGGAGCGTGGCGGCAGCGGCGGGGGGCGGGCGCGGCGCGGGCCGGGCGGGG